>CM034355.1:85113565-85336237 GCA_019925275.1 Mytilus edulis | reverse complement strand
ATTATTAGCACACGTATTTAAGCACCCACTGATACCGATTACACCGTGTATCGTTGCCATCAGAAATATAATACCACCGGCGTGGAGATAAAATATATATCAAAGTAAACAAGACTTGCTAATACTTTCTTTTATTCAAACTATTTCTTTTAAAATTAATGAAGCCAACGCTTATAAAAAAATTGTCTTATGTATGATACTTTATTTCTTATGCCAAAACGTCCCGAACGAAGGCAATATTTTGTGTTCTTTCAACATAGTTTGTACCTAATATCTTATAGCTGATTATTAAATGATATTTGTCTTAGATCCTAACTCAAAGTTGTATGATTGTAAAGTTCAACATCTTTCAATTTAAGCTAATGTGTTGTTACAGAAATCTTTTGCTCTTGAGACAGATACACTTTTCAAAGATTTTAATTAGTTTTCAAAACATCATAAAATAAAAAGTATATAAACGACCATTTACTTTCTTGTCATCAATTGAGGCTGACAGTTGCATACATACGCGTTCAACATTATAACATGACAAGAATTCATCCATAAAAGTTTAAAAACATACAATCAAGTCGTACATTTATAAATGATATGGACCATATTCAAATATATCATATGTATTAAAAAAAATGTTAACCTTACTTATGCAGATAGGTGCATATACTTGTCAGTGGCAGTTTTCCTGGCTGTTGTTTTACTAATAATAATAATAGTAATGATTATATGGAGACGAAAGTACACTGGCAATCATAAAAAAGATTCTGGTAAGAATTTTGTTCTTGTATAGATGTTTAATATGGTAAATATATCAATCTCGAAATTATATGATGTCTTTCCCTCCAGAATGAAAATTAGACAAGGAATTGTGAGCGGCTCTTTTTCTTTTTTTAAAGGGAACACTCATGATTTCTGATTGATCAGCCATAGTCATGTATGTTCATGATAATAAAAAATACAAATTCATCAAACTGTATCGATAAATGTGCATAAACATTGACGAAAATGGACGATTCACTTGTTTCGTAGATTATCCTATTCTAAAATTCTCAGATAAATGTTTTAAAACTAGTATTCATCAACTAGTAAGATTTTACATTGACAAGCATAAAACGTATAATCTATATTTATAGTCCAAATAGTTATGACTTCTTGAAAGGCTATTTTTACTTTTTTTTTCTATAATACCTTCCTACGACGCCATAACGCTAAAGCCTTTTTTTCGTATGTGCTTTGAGATAGAATTTAGGGGAGCTTTGAGACCTAGTTTTCGCATGAAATCTTGATTAACGGTAACTAAAGGCTCTGAAGAGCCTGTATCGCCCACCTGATTCTACTTTAAATTTGGATTTCATGTAAAAATAGATTAAAATAATAACAGATACCCAAATAATGATTGAGGCCAAACTTGGTTTAATATTGACCCCGTAGTATAAGAAAAATATCCTGGTGGTCATTTTAAACACTAAATCGACAACAAAGAAGCAACACTTCACCAGCACCTCATAGGGAATATTCATGCAATGTATGGAACCATTACATTCAGTGCTTCTCTATGATAAGACATTTGTATGTATTTCCCATACGGTCATATGTTTAACTATGTCCTCCGTTAACAGCCATCGTGGATGATTGCATTGATCGGCTTCCAAGTAAGATAAGATAAGACATTAAGATAACAAAAAGTAAATAACTTGATTTCTTTTAATTTAATTTTGTATTTTGTAATTTAAAAAAGAATATAGTTGCTATGCTACTGTGCAATTGTTTTTATTTAAACGTCTCTACAAAACTTTAAGATTATCATGAAATATTCTGACCATTCTAGAGTACCAAAAACCAACAGTTCTTCCCATTTAACAAGAATGACAGTTGGTAGTTGAATATTTTTATTTTGAGTATATTTTTTTTATATAAAATTGGTTTTCACATTACAAATATTTCTCTTTTTTTTTTTTAGAAAATATCCGTTTTCTTAAACTCACACAAATTTAAATTTAAGCAGTTCTCTTTAATGCCTTTTCTCATAGTGTTATAGTTTTATTGAAATCAGTCCAACAAATGTAATCAAATTGTTGGTTTTTTTTTCTCTTTTTCTTTAATTGCCCAAAAGTATATTAAAATAAAATCATATTTTTTATTTATTACATTCACTACATGTAACTGAGTGACACCCCTATTTTACATTAAATGATAAGTGGGGAATCATTCGGAGTGGAAAAGACAAAATACATAAGAATAAATAAAATGTTAATGACAGAAATCTTTTTATTAGGGATTGCATTAAAGAAAAGCAGTGTAAACCATCCTTTCAAAATGAATGTTTTCATAGTTCAGAAATACTAATCAGCTTTCTCTACATAGATGTAAATCGTTTCAGTGTTATTTGTCCTTGTAATGAGTATTAATAGAAAACATTTTAGAAAGTTAAAAAACATAACTGATTGAAATACTTTTGCAATTATATGTGAGGGGACAGCTATAAAGGAACTTTTTAGAAAATAAAAAATTTAATAGCCGGCTATCATACCTTAGTTCTTTCTACTGGCCAAACAGAAAAAAGATACTGAACATTTTTAAATAAAACTAAATTATCAAATGTGGAGTAGAATCTGCTTACTCTTCCTGAGAACCTGAGCAACTGAGATCATAAATTTTGTTTCGATAAAAATCAATTAATTTTGTCATTTAAACGGACATTGTAATACTGCATTACAATTTACTAGTTCTAATAAAATAATCAATCAATGTGTTTTTTTTTTTATATGGATGGCGAAAGCCTCCCATAATGCCTAAACAAACATGAAAAATTAAACACATAAAAAATGTAGATTAAATAGATACCAATTCTTATATTTAGATGCTGAACTGAACACAAATGTAAGTGAGTCTATTATAGTTATCAACGACACATCTGGAGAAGACAACACATCATATTTAAAAGTTACGGAAAACGTAGTTACCGATCTCACCAATAGTCATGCCAGTGAGTATATTGATGACTATGACAAACAGTCATAGAGCAAAAAGATTCATACATTATGATTCCAATTCCGTATTTTACGACTCTTTAGTAGCTTGTCTTTTGATCGCTACTTAATCTTACTGTTTAAGCACACATGATAGTTCATGTAAATCATTCTGTATTAAAAATAATGGAAAAGCATAAGAAGATAATTTAAAAAAAAATCTTCTTGCTGTGCAACAATACAGGGAATTTATAAGGTCGAAGTACCATTTCCAACTCTCTGCTGTAACCCCCTTTATAAAAAAATCTTTCGGAATAAAATGAAGAAAAAGTATATCGAAATGTTATAGAATCCGACATATGCACATTGTGCAACTTCCATCGTCATCATTATACTTTCATATTCACAAATTCTAAAATGTAATGCTTATTTTACATGTTTCATAACTCTGTCATAAAGGAAAATGAATGGCTATTTGATACGCGAATACGCATATATAGTGTTTACAATTTTTTATCCGGAGCAATGACTATAACTGCACGCCTCATTGATGAGTTTATCCAAAAACAAATATCTATAGATGGAGTGGTTTAAGCGAACTAGTAATACCCTCGGTTAACCCCGCCCAGATAATTCAAATAAATGAAGTAATACAGACAAATGACTGTAGTAACTTGTCCGGCCATTAAAACTACTGTTTGTTTAATATTATCCCACATTTATTTAAAATCCTTTCCAAATGAATGCATTTATCGTTAAGAAATACTAATCAGTTTTCTCTATGTAGATGTAAAACTTTTTTCAGTCTTACTTGTCCTTGTAAGGAGTATTAATCGAAAACATTTTAGAAAGTCAAAAAACATAACTGATTGACATACTTTTGCAATAATATGTGATAGGACAGTTGTAAATGAACTTTTCAGAAAATAAAAATTAATAGCGGGCATCATATCTGATTTCTGTCTACTGGCCAAACAGAAAAAGATACTGTTTTTTTGTAAATAAAACTTAATTATCAAATGTGGTGTAGAATCTGCTTACTTCTGAGCACCTGAGCACCGGAGCACCTGAGATCATAAGTTTTGTTTTGATAAAAATCAATTAATGTTGTCATTTAAACGGATATTGTAGTACTGCATTACAATTTACTAGTTCTAATAAAATAATCAATCAATGTGGTCATTTTTATATGGATGGCGAAAGCCTCCCATAATGCCTAAACAAACATGAAAAATTAAACACATAAAAAATGTAGATTAAATAGATAACAATTTTTATATTTAGATGCTGAACTGAACACAAATGTAAGTGAGTCTATTATAGTTATCAACGACACATCTGGAGAAGACAACACATCATATTTCAAAGTTACGGAAAACGTAGTTACCGAGCTCACCAATAGTCATGCCAGTGAGTATATTGATGACTATGACAAACAGTCATAGATCAAAAAGATTCATACATAATGATTCCAATTCCGTATTTTACGACTCTTTAGTAGCTTGTCTTTTGATCGCTACTTAATCTTACTGTTTAAGCACATATGATAGTTCATGTAAATCATTCTGAATTAAAAATTATGAAAAAGCATTAGAAAATAATTTAAAAATAAAATCTTCTTGCTGTGCAACAATACAGGGAATTTATAAGGTCGAAGTACCATTTTCAACCCATCCAGCTGTAACCCCTTTATAAAAAAATCTTTCGGAATAAAAGGAAGAAAAAAGTATATCGAGATGTTATAGAATACGACATATGCATATTGTGCAACTTCCATCGTCATCATTATACTTTCATATTCACAATTTCTAAAAAGGGATGCTTATTTTACATGTTTCATAACTCTATGCAATAATATGTGATAGGACATTTGTAAAGGAACTTTTTAGAAAATATATAAAAAAAAAAAGCGGGCTATCATATCTTATTTCTTTCTACTGGCCAAACAGAACAAAGATACTGAACATTTCTAAATAAAACTTAATTATCAAATATGGTGTAGAATCTGCTTACTTCTCCTGAGCACCTGAGCACCGGAGCACCTGAGATCATAAGTTTTGTTTCGAAAAAAGTCAATTAATTTTGTCATTTAAACAGATATTGTAGTACTGCATTACAATTTACTAGTTCTAATAAAATAATCAATCAATGTGGTCATTTTTTATATGGATGGCGAAAGCCTCCCATAATGCTTAAACAAACATGAAAAAATTAACACATATAAAATGAAGATTAATAGATAACAATTTTTATATTTAGATGCTGAACTGAACACAAATGTAAGTGAGTCTATTATAGTTATCAACGACACATCTGGAGAAGACAACACATCATATTTAAAAGTTACGGAAAACGTAGTTACCGAGCTCACCAATAGTCATGTCAGTGAGTATATTGATGACTTTGACAAACAGTCAACAATCAAAAAGATTCATACATTGTGTACATTATGATTCCAATTCCGTATTTTACGACTCTTTAGTAGCTTGTCTTTAAATCGCTACTTAGTCTTACTGTCAGAGATGGGTCCGATTACTTTCAATGTAATTGATTAAATTACAATTACTTTGTCATTTGTACGATTAAATTAAATTAACGATTACATCATTTCTGAAAGTGTATGCTTAAATTAATGATTACATTGGCAAAGTAATCATGATTACATCTGATTACAAATAATTTTAAAAAGCACACATTTTGAATGATGTGAATGAATAAGTGTTTAATATAACTATAGCATGCTTTAGAAAGGATTTTGTTTGATATATTATAAAATGTTAACTGCAAACTTCATCTATTTAATAAACCAGAAAAGTTCACTACATACATACATGAACATTGTGTCACTGGTTATGATCTCTTTGATCCATTACACTTTATCATCAGTGATCTCTGAATTATTTTGACTTCAATAAAATATAACTTTAAGTCTTCTCACCTATACCTGACTTTATATGTGTTTCAAGGTGCAGCTTATGGAGGTTAAAATATGGATGAAATAAAGTTACCAGTGAAAAACTATGTAAAATTTTAATGGAATTGTGATTCACGTTGTAAACAAAAATATACAAGTACTAAAAATCATTGCATTTTACATGTCCAGTCCAAATACATACACAAATTCGCTTATTCTAAACAAGATATGTGTCCAACTTTTTATTTAGTTTGTGCTAATTAGAAATTTTTTTACTCAAAGTGTCTAATTCTTATTTTTTTATCATATATATTGTCCTACAGCTATACTTATCTGGTAATTGCAATAAAAACAAACCTTTATTGATTTCCTACCTGTCAATTCAAAGTTGACAAAAATCACAATATAAACAAAAGATTATAATCTAGGGTTTGTGAAAAATATTACTATTACGTGAAAGAACAGTTCTTATCAAATAGATATATTTACATCTTTAAATTGTGAATATATGTACAATATCTTTTAATAAGGAAGACATATAATTGTATTGTATGTCTCTTCTTGTGCTAATGATGACTTTTCAATACTGTAACAGTTTATTTTTTACAGAAGTTAAAAATAAATTAACATGCTTTATAAAGTAAACCAAACTATCTTAACATGTTGAATAATTATCAAAGAAGAATAACAAAAAGGTTCATTTATTGAACATACAATGTAGACACAGTTTAAGATTTATTTTTTCACTGTAATCAGAATGTAATCAAAAAGTAATCAGGATTACAGGGTATTTTGAGAAGTAATTGATTAAATTAAATTACATGTAATCAGATTTTTGGCTGATTAATGATAACAATGATTACTTGAAAAATTGTAATCAATTACAGCTGATTAACGATTACAATTACAATTACCCCAAGTCTGCTTACTGTTTAAGCACATATGATAGTTCATGTAAATCATTCGTATTAAAAGTTATGAAAGAGCATAATAAGATAATTTAAAAAAAAATCTTCTTGCTGTGCAACAATACAGGGAATTTATAAGGTCGAAGTAACATTTTAATTCATCCAGCTGTAACCCCCTTATAAAAAAATCTTTCTGAATAAAAGGAAGAAAAAAGTATATCGAAATGTTATAGAATACGACATATGCACATTGTGCAACTTCCATCGTCATCATTATACTTTTATATTCACAAATTCTAAAATGTAATGCTTATTTTACATGTTTCATAACTCTTTCATAAAGAAAAATCAATAGCTATTTGCTACGCGAATATGCATACATAGTGTTTACATTTTTTTATCCGGAGCAATGACTATAACGGGACCCCTTATTGGTGAGTTTAGCCAAAACACATATCTACATATGGACCGGTCTATGATAAATGAACTAGTAAAACCCTCGGTTAAACCCCTGTCCAGACAAGTCAAATTAATGAAGTAATACAGACAAATGACTGTAGTTACTTGTCCGGCCATTAAAACTACTGTTTGTATAATGTTATCCCACTTTATTTTACAGAAGAACAAAACAGTGAACACAACACAAATTCAAAGATAAACAGAAGAAATTCCTGTTAATTTGGAATCAATACCAATATGAAAGCGATGAATGTTGTGAGTTGGATACTATCAAGACTCTCGCGTGTTCTGTTATCGATAAAATCTTTATACTTGCCAATTTTCTATCATTTGCGATCAAACGAATTAAAAGACAGTAGTAAGGCATTGATAAAATAATTCCAAATGAAGTAATTATATAAAACTGAGCAACTTGACAGAAGTGCATACTGGACAGTGTTATACTTAACATAATTTGTAAAGGAAGTGAATATTATATAATTACGAACACTAGTCATTGCCTTTTGAAATATGCTGAAAAAAATGAAAATATATACTGCTTTTAAAAATCATTCAGCCTCTAAAAAACAGATGGACAGAAATGATTAGCAAGACCCCCACTTTTTCTGCTAAAACACTTTGGACCTCCTACTGGTGTAAATCAGCAACCAATTGTTAAGAATGGATAGGACAGGCATACAAGAGGACAGTCATCTCAGATTAAATTATCTTGTCTAAATGTATGTGGACTTAATTACCCTGAATTTCAGGAACTCATTAAATCTTATGATATTTGTGTATTCTGTGAATCAAAAACTGAAGATTTAGATATCTTAAATGTTCCGAAAGTGTATGATTATTTTTCCAAAAACCGCAAAAAATATGACAGAAAATCTGGGGGGATAGTTGTTGTGTTTAAAAATTTATTAAAATCACACTTAAGTTTCCTGTCTAGTGATTCGTAGTATGTTCTTTGGCTGAAATTTAACCTAAGACATGAACCAAAGTTTCTACTTGGTAGTGTCTATATACCTCCTGAAAACTCGAGGTGTTCCTCTGTAGAGGTATTTGATGAAGAAGAAAATGAGCTCATTTTTTTTCAAGAGGAAAATATTCATACTATCCTTATTGGTGACTTTAATGCCAGATGCGGCACAGATAGAGACTGTATATCTTCTAATGATGATTAAGCACAAATTTTGAACTTTGATGGTGCAGATGTGATAGGTAATTTTTTTCATAGCTTCCAAAAACTGATATTGTATGATATCCCATTAGACAGAGCTAATGAGGATGCAGGTAGATGTAATTCATTTGGATCAAAACTATTAAGTTTTTGCAAAAATAATAACATGTTTATTTGCAATGGACGAGTGGGTTCAGTTAAGGGGGTTGGTCGTGTTACGAGTAGTCAGACGAGTCTTATTGATTATTGTATTTTATCACCAGATCTATTTCCACTCTTGTCGGAATTCGAGGTCATTGACTTTGACCCATTATACTCAGATGTTCATTGCAGGTTACATGTTATATTCTCAATAGGTGTTACTACTGATTTGCATAACAATGATTCTACTCCGAAAACGGTAAATATACCTATTCGGTGGAACAATGATATGAAAGATCAGTTTGTTAACATGGTTGAGGACAAACTCTCGATTGAAGATTTGTTCAATAAACTTGTCACATTAAATGTTGAAAGTGACACGTCTCAATTAGATATTAACAATTTTGTAGATTTTTTTTAACAGCATATTTATTGATTCAGCGCATAATTGTTTTGATGATAAGGTAGTTCGATATAACCAACCGAAAAGGCAAAACAAGGTGTTTCAACCCTGGTTTGATAAAAATTGTCATCAAAAGAGAACTGAATTTCACAAGGCAAAGCAAAAACATTATCTCTCTACAGATGCATCCCGAGCTGATTTGAAGTACCGCGGTAAGGCTTATAAGATTGCAATGGGCAAGGATTTTGATGACTTTCAGTTTAGGGCCGAGAAAGACTTGCGCAATGCATCTGAAGGCAAACCACGAGAGCTCTGTAATATTTTAAATAATTTGAATAAATCTACGTCATAAAGAGATGAAATTGATCTCGATAACTTGTATGAGTATTTTAAGAATTTGAACATTGATAATCATCCAGATGATGATGATGATGACGATTCTATCTTGCCGAACTGTGATGATGATTTTGTAAATAATATACTCAATGGTGAAGTATCAAACGAAGAAATGTTGAATGCTGTGAAAATTTAGAAAAACAGCAAGGCCCCTGGGTTTGATAAGGTCATTAATGAATATATTAAAACAACCATTAATGCTACCTTGCCTATGTATAGAGATATTTTTAATATGATTTTGAATACTGGTGTACTTCCTCAAATCTGGACGGTTGGAATAATTATTGCCATATATAAAAACAAGGGCGATCCGAACAACCCAGATTCGTATAGAGGTATTACGCTAGTGATAATACTTGGTAAACGTTTAATAGCAATATTTAATAGTAGGTTGACAAAGTATGCTGAACTGATAGAACTATACCAAAGGCACGAGCCGGATTTAAAAAAAGATATAGTACAAATGACAATATATTTATACTACTTCTCATATATGTTATGATGGTATGATACTAAACCCCTAACGGGAAGGATTGTGCCTGATGTTCATATGATGAAATCATAATCTTTCAGTCAGTTTAATTGAAGTCTGGAGCTGGCATGTCAGTTACCTGCTAGTAGTCTGTTGTTATTTATGTATTATTGTCATTTTGTTTATTTTCTTTGGTTACATCTTCTGACATCAGACTCGGACTTCTCTTGAACTGAATTTTAATGTGCGTATTGTTATGCGTTTACTTTTCTACATTGGCTAGAAGTATAGGGGGAGGGTTGAAATCTCACAAACATGTTTAACCCCGCCGCATTTTTGCGCCTGTCCCAAGTCAGGAGCCTCTGGCCTTTGTTAGTCTTGTTTTATTTTAATTTTTGTTTCTTGTGTACAATTTGGAAATTAGTATGGCGTTCATTATCACTGAACTAGTATATATTTGTTTAGGGGCCAGTTGAAGGACGCCTCCGGGTGCGGGAATTTCTCGCTACATTGAAGACCTGTTGGTGACCTTCTGCTGTTGTTTTTTTTTCTATGGTCGGGTTGTTGTCTCTTTGGCACATTCCCCATTTCCATTCTCAATTTTACATGTTTTGATAGAATTATATTTTTATAACAATAAGAAACTATTTTGTACTTTTGTAGATTTCAGGACAGCTTTTGATACTGTTTGGAGGTTGGGATTTAGGAAAAAACTTATAAATTGTAATATCACGGGAAAGATATTTAAGGTTATTTATAATATGTATGGCAATATCAAGTCTTGTATGAAAAATGGGGGTGAGTTATCAGGTTTTTTTCCATGTGTAGTCGGAGTTCGTCATGGGGAAAATTTATTTCCTTTCTTATTTTCTGTATTTCTGTCGGACCTTGGGACATGTTCCCGTGAAAATGGTATATCAGGACTACAAACCGTATCACAAAAAACTTAAGAACACCTGAATATGTTTTCGTTGTTATTTGTTCTATTGTATGCTGATGATACAATAATATTAGATGAATCGGCAGCAGCACTGCAAACGTGTTTAGATGTATTTGAACAATATTGTAATATTTAGAAACTTTCAGTAAATGTTGAAAAAACTAAAGTGATGGTATTCCCTAAAAGAAAGTACGTTATGATGGATATTTTTAAACTATATGGTTCAATTATTGGAAGAGTGGAGTCGTACCCCTATCTAGGTTTCCTTTTAAACCAAAATGGTAAGTTTGTAATAACGAAAAAGAAGCTAGCAGAACAAGGACAGAAAGCACTTTATGCTCTACATAGAAGGATTAGGAATATATCTATTCCAGTAGATATACAGCTTAAGCTATTTGATTCTTTAATTGATCGTATACTTTTATACGGGAGCGAAATTTGGGGATATGAAAAATTAGACATATTGGAAACGGTGCATTTGCAATTTTTAAAGAAGGTACTCTCTGTCCGAAGATCAACGCCAAACTTCATGGTGTACGACGAAACAGGTAGATATCCACTAGACATACATGTAAAACTACGTATACTTATGTTTTGGGTAAAATTACTTTCGAATAATTCTAAACTGTCTAGTATAATGTATAAGTTACTATATGAAATGAATTGTTCAGGAACTATGCAATCAAAATGGTTATTACATGTGAAATCTATACTGAATGATGTTGGCTTATCGTTTGTATGAGAAAGCTAAGAAATTGTTAGTAAAAAAAGTATACAATATTATGTTCAAAAATGGCACAGTATTGCTGAAAATTCCTCGAGAGGGGAACTTTACTTATTATCAAAAAGGGATTTCTGTCTTGAAGGCTACTTGATGAAACTAAATAAACAACGTAGAGTGCACTTGAGTAAACTGCGATGTTCAAATTTGAAATTCCCTATAGAAGCCGGTAGATGGTTAAATATACCTCGTAAGGACAGAATATGCACATTATGTGACATAGGGGTGATTTGAAATGAATTTCCTTATCTGCTTGTATGTTGTAACCCTAATATTGAAAGAATTAGAAAAATGCATATACCACGATTTTATTTTGAGAACCCATAGAAGTCAAGCTATTTGGTTTGCTCTAGGACTATTATACTAACGGGACTGGAAACTGATCGGTCTGTTTAGATTTCAATGCCCCGATAGCGGGATCATTGATTTTTTGTTTTGATTGACAGCTTATCGTGTCACGTAGTAAATTAGCAAACAAGTATTTGTGGATTTGAAATAAAGAATAATTATTAAATCAAATAATTTAAATGCAAAAAATAGATATTGTTTACGAAAAATTATCAATAGATAGTCAATATATAAGTGCTGAATATAAACCAGATATAGTCAAAAAGCCGACACTTTACTTGACCGCTAAGAAAAAACGTGCCCAGGTTAAAAGATCATAAATAATCCTGATGAAAACAATAAGTGTGCAATAAAAACAAAGTTGACCATTTCAGTTCCTAATTTAAAATTCATATAACAAACGCTACCCGGGTTTCATGAAAACATAGCTACATTTTTTGGAACTTTTGTGAAATTCTTGTTTAAAATAACACCAAAATTTCAATATGGCGTTGCACGGTCGGACCTACTTTTGTAGATCTAATTGTGGAAGCTAGTGTACATATTTTTTTTACGAAGTCATATGCTAATGCCACCTGAATACCATTACTAAGCTAAATTAAACCTGATTATAATAAAATATTGCACACATAAAAAGGAGTAGGCAATTTAAGAGGAACAGTATAAATTATTTCAGCCTTGCATGTGGGTTCGGGTTGTAATGAGAAAGAGATTTTTTTCCACTTTTCACTCTATAAAATTAGGCAAATCCAAACTATAACCTATAAATATGACTTTACAACAAACCGAACTTGCGTATCTTTTTTCAATCAAAAGTTATAAGACATTTGCTGATTCATATACCTTTTTCCATGTTGTCCCCACGCTATTTTCATCCTTAAAATTTCAATCTTTATAAGTTATTTTTACACTTAAGGCCGGATTTGGTGATTAATAACAACTGTCAAAGATCGAGATATCTTTTATCATTATAGTAATCATGTTTTATTAAGGATTACCATTTCTAATAACTATAAAATAATGAAAGAGCTGATAGCTCGGGGTGGAAGAAGGTGAATAAAAGGTAACTTGAATTGCCATAAAAGCAGCCCCACTAACCCAGCCTGCTTTGTTCCATTATCGTGATGACGTCTTTTGTTCCCCTTCAAACAAGAATGTGTCATAAGTACATGTATTTCCCATCCATACAATCATTTTCTTTGTTCAGTGGACTGTGAAAATAAGGTAAAATCTTTAATTTGATAGTAAAATTAGAAAGATCATATCATAAGGAACACATAAAATTGAGAATGGAAATGGGGAATGTGTCAAAGAGACAACAACCCGACCATAGAGAAGACAACAGCAGAAGGTCACCAACAGGTCTTCAATGTGTACTAAGTTTCAAGTTGATTGGATTTCAATTTCATCAAAAACTACCTCGACCATAAACTTTAACCTGAAGCAGGACGGACAGACCAGAAAACATAATGCCCATAAATGGGGCATAAAAATAGTAAGCCTTGTCACATACCCGCCAAATTTTGAAAGTTCCCATGGGGGTTTTTAAAGGTTACAATTTTTAGCAAGGTATTTCGCACGATCTGGATTGTCTAGAAAAAGTGTCATATTTGTATGATGAACTTACATGTCTTTTTCTTAAGTCTGTTTACCTGATTGTAGTTATTAAATCATTAGAAAAGATGAACATGTAGCTAGCAGACCAGGGTTTATTTTCTTGTGTAAGAATATTAGATGCTTGCTGAAATTTCCAATTTTGAATTATGCACAAAGATGGACAGGTTGGGAACAACACTCCAAATGAGGGGTAACCCTCATTGGAAGAACATTACAACCCACTGTAAAACATAAGCACCTTTATATTCATATTATTTGATGAAACTTTTCTCCAAGAACTATGCATCTATCAAGTATTAAATGGTCAAAACATATCAAAAGAATTATGTGATATTTCTAAACTTGTTTCTTCTTTATTAATTTGACACCTAATTTAGAAAATTTGTATCAAATATAATGAATTTTCCCACTTTTGAGTTAACAATCTTTAAAATTTCGTTCTTTTTTTTCAACAGTAAAAGACCCCTTGTTTAAGGGACAGTCCTTCATTTAAGGGACACCACTCATAATTGGGGGGTGGGGGTTCAACCTGTTTGTTGGTCTTTGTGAGAAAGGAATAGTACATTGTCCTTTAAATGATTTAATTGAATACAAAAATCAAATATGTTACAACAAGTATTGTGTCAATAAATTATTGAAAAAAATTCAATTTATTATCTTTATGGTAGTACTGCATCATTGAATTTTTGTCAATCAGCCATGCTTTTATCCTTCAGCTGTGTAAGAACCTGCTTGCAGATGAAAATTCACATCATCACATGCCATATTTACGATTTTACAACTAGATGAAAACAACACAAGTACAAAATCTAGCATGTTAGAATAATCTTCAGAGAAAACGTTTTTTATTGGCTTATTAATCGATCATGAAAAAACAGAACTTGATTGGCTGAACACGATTTCTTACCTTGGGAACAAAATAAAAAACAGATGATTTTCACTAAATCGTGTTTTAGAGTTTTTTAACGATACCCTTAATATTAATATTTTTTAATAAATGCAAGGACGTATTATAAAACGTCCTTGATAAGAGTAAAGAGAATGAACACAGGGCGAACGTACTATACGGGCGAAAGAACTCAGGACGAACAGACCAAGGGCAAACATGTAAGCAGGGCGAGTTGTCCCGACACTAAATTCACGCATGCGTACTACAAATATCTACAGTAAACAAATAACGTTCATGTAGATGAGATAAAATCTAATAATTTACATATATAAAAGGGTACATATTTACGATAGTGATTGTTTTTCAATCCTAATTTACAAATTTTAAATGATTCAGATGCTTAATCATGTGTAAAAATCGGTGTCAGGAATCAGAAGTTGTTATAAAATTGTAATACACAGAATCGAATGCGGCATACGGAGGTACAATGATTTTAAAGTCGGCACCACAGGCCTTCAGAAGACTTGAAGTCTTCTTCCACCAAAAAAACAAATTTACCGAAATTATAAGATCAAGGCACGATGTCACTGTCAAAACAATATGGCGTATCGATAAATAGCGCAGATAAAGTCTCGTTCTAAAGGCTGTGATTTAGATATTATTACACTGGTTGGTGTAACGGTTTAAATTATAATTAGTATAAGATCGTATAATAGTCATAGGTTTGCTATACTATTGTTATATAATTTTTTTTGTTTTTGCAAAAAATCATGAAGTATTTTTGATAAAAGACACTGTTTAGTTCTTACCTTATCTAAGTTGTGTGTTATAATCCAATTAATCATATGTTATATATAATGTCACGATATGTGTATTTGTTTGGATCGTTGAAATCACGTGTCAAACAACCGTATGTGACGGTGTGTTTGATGGCTTATATCAAATTGACCTGTATATTATGTTTATTTCAATTTTGTTCTGTTATTATACCACTTCTGTCAAGCTTTATATTATGTATATCTGCCTCTTGTAACAGTGTAAACTGTCAGAGTGTACAATAAAATCTTGAAATCTTGAATCTTTTATAACACTATACTGCCTGTGTTTTGTAAATAATGCATCTTGATGTAGTGATGAATTGAAACCGGACGTGAACTTCTAATGAATGAGGTGCAAATGCTAACATTTTTTGTTATCGAAACCACCAATAACCAAACAATATAACAATCTTTTGGATAATTTAAACATGTTTTAATGAATCATTAATTCATCTTTTGAACCTTGTATGTCAGTTATATTGAACACAAACTTATTTGCAAAATTGATGTATTGTTTTTAAAATGGAAATCTAAATTGGAGGTAAGATGTAATAAGAAATATGATGATGATGCCTTTTGAAATTAAGAAACAATAGAAGTTTAACTGGTGTTTACTTGTACATCTCGTTAATGAATTATATATATACCACTTATGGAATATCAGTAACCCAATATGGCTAGGGCCGGGTTTGTCGACTTGATAAGAGTCTCCTGCATACATGGATCCCTTACCACGGAAATGCAAACTTAATCAAAATTTCGAGCTAGAGAATATTATGCAATCGTTAATTTAGATCAAACATTATTGCTAATAGCTACAATGTACATATTATAAAAGTGGCAATATGTATATTGTGTGTTGAGAGACAGATTCCTCGTATTGGTGACTCGAATCATAGACAAGACCGGAAACTGTATACAGGGTCAATTTTGCGTGCTTCGTTACATACCATGATGGAAATACTGTATTTGAGTATGACCAGCCTTTATATTTAAATAAATTAACATTTAAGTGGAAACGTTTTAACGTTAATTTAAATTTGTTCGCCAGACGCTCTCTGTGATTAAAGTAAGATAACTTGTTAATTTTCCCAACATTTTGTCATTGTGGGGAGATAAGATATTTCGGTATTAATTTATAGTCTTTTTAAACAAAAAAAATATGTAAGTTCTAATGATACTTTCTCAATAAAGTAGTTTGCATAACTTTTAAGTCTCTGGACAAAAATGTGTGTATGGTGTTGTAGATCTGTCTTTGTGTTTTTGAGTATGTTTGTGTTAAAGGTTGTCACACTTCATTCATGTCTTTGTCATTCACCTGAATACTTTAAGTTACCTCAAATAAAAAGAAGACAGATTACTTTTTATGTATTGTATAACCATAATACGGCTTCAAAATTTAACCATTTTTGGATCAAGTTTGAAGTAGATTGCCATATTGAACTAAGTATATATCCTTCCTCCTAGATGGGGTTTTAACGACTATGCATTTAAATTTTAAATGTTTTAATAAAAAACAAATAAATAAAATATAGGTATACAAAAATGTCTTTAATAAACCAGTGATAACAATATTGATCTATTCAATTCTTGAATGTTATAATGATTTAACATTAACCTTTTCAAGCTTAAGGAAACATCGTACAAAGGGATGTCACTCTTGCATAAAAAATGACACATAGACCGACGAATTAAGGTGGTGAATAACACTGCAAGGAGCTAACTCTGTAAATATCAGCTGAACTTTATAAATACATTCTATTGTTGGGGAAATATTAGTTTCTCAATGATCAAAACTAGTATTTTTCAAACTGTTATATATCCAATACAATTTTTTCTAATAAAGTGTGTGGAATAAGTTTTATGAAACTTTTATTATGTTGTAAAAGGGTTATAGTAACTATTTTGTCAATTTTTTTTATAAAAGTAAGCGAGCCAATTTAGTTTTAGTCAAGATATTTGGTAACAGCTGTATTCAACTCATATGTTGACTGTGCTCCAGCTTCAATGAAGATTATTAAAAATAAATTAAACCAACATCTGTTTTCATGTATGTAAATATAAAAAGGAAGATGTGGTATGATTGCCAATGAGACAACTGTCAACAAGAGACCAAAATGACACAGACATTAACAACTATAGGTGCCGGTACGGCCTTCAACAATGAGCAAGGCCCATACCGCATAGTCAGCTATAAAAGGCCCCGATAAGACAATGTAAAACAATTCAAATGAGAAAACTAAAGGATAGTAGTAGCTGATGAATGCTTACCCACAGTAAAGTATATTTATTTGCAATCTTTTAAAACTTACTCGGAGAAAAAACACGAACTTCTTGAGTTTGCATCAACTTACCCAAACAAAGATTAAATTAAAGCCTGAAAATTTTGACATTGTTAATTTTCTTTTATCCGTGTCGTCTTTTTTTTATATTATCACAACTTCCTGTTGGCAAAGAAAAGACCAAAGATGAATTACAAACTTGGCAAAACAAGAATTTGATGGATTTACATCTGTTTGTAAAAAGTCCAATTTAGTTCTTTTTTTATTTCGATATCACCAATATTTCTCCTATTAGTTCAACAGAAAAAAAGGACATTAATAAAAATGTATGCTTCTTTCGGAGGCTGATTGTGAGCTTAAATGAACGGTGACCCCATTCTATTTTATTTCATTTTTCTATTAAGTATATGATAAAGTTAATTTATAGAAAAATATAGCGAAATCCTATATTAGAAAAAAAAAAGATTTATACCCGTGAGCCCCCTTTAACACAATTTCAATTCTTATTTGTAATTCCATTAATGTTATATAGAATCTTCATCTACAGTAGTGTCATAAGTAGTATTTTGTCATATTTGTATGTTAATCAATAGATTAATTACATAACAACTTTAATGCATATAAATAATAAAATATTTTACAATACGAGTTAGTATAGATGTGAGTTGGTTGAGTACGAGTTGGATAAGTTATGAGTTGACAGGGATCTACATTCAATCAGGTGTGGAATGTTTTGGAACTATTTTTTTCTGATTTTTAAAATATCTTGATTTGTGAAACTGCCTGATTTGTAACATTCATTCAATCAACATGGGAGTACTTTAATTTGACTTTTGTCTAGGTGAATTGCTAAAACCTTAACTTTTTGATGATAAATGACAACACCTCTACTTTAATATGACTTATGTCTGGGTGAATTGCTAAAACCTTAACTTTTTGATGATAAATGACAACACCTCTATGTAATATGCAACTACATGTAATTGATATAATACTGGATAATAGGAGTGGCTATAGATAAACGCATTTGAAAAGAATCCTACTTTAAAATGATATTGGTAAGATTGAAAAACAAATGTCTGTAAAATATTTGAAATGATATCAGTCAGTTGAAAGTGCGAATCGAAAAAAAAAAAAAAAAAAACGCGAAAAAACGTGTATTTGTGCAGTATTGATATTTTAGCACCTCAATGGGTGCAACTTGGGTCCTGAAAGCAATTTGAGTATTGTGACGTTATACTGTAGTTTACTCTGAACCTTGATTTACCATAATTCTTTCATACGATTACCTCTGAGGAGCCAAATATTTCTAGAAGTAAACTTTTTTTCTTCACCTGATTTTTGGGTTTATAAGATTGTAACAAAATAATTGGTGAAGAAAAAATCATATGGTGGTGCACTTCTTTTTTTGCTACGGCCCTTTGAAAATGCCCAATTTTGATGATTTTCCCATTTTTCATTGATTTTAACCTATTTTTGGGCTATTATCCTGAAAAAAATCACAGTTCCACAATTAAACTTTTTTTCATACTTTCTACAAAGATGAAGTGGACCAATCTGAATAAATTTTACTTAAAAAAACTATAGGTAGGTGTTAATATAAGAAAGTTTTATCATATTTTAACGCTTTTTTGAGTAAAATTTACCATGCTGTCAATTTTGTATTTTTGTAATTTTTCTCAGTTTTAAGAACAAAATGCAAATGATTTTAACTTTTTTGTTATAAATGATTGAAAAAATACATATCCAACAAATTTGAAAAGACCAAAATGATATGGTATGTACATGATTCCTGTAAAATCATTTTTTGTATCCCTCACCCATTTTCTCAAAATTTTGGCTAAAAATACAGACTTGATTGGTTGTAAAATTTGAAAACTGGATTACTCAAAAACCGTTCATTGTAAATACACAATTTTTTCACAGAGTTATGTTTGATTACAATATTTTTAAAATTCATTGATATTTTCCACTTGTATCACATGTTTTAGAAAAAATTCAAGAACGAGATTTCAACGAGACTGAACGAGACTGAAAAGTCAGAAGAATACATCCTTAAACCACGAAGATTACAATACGATTTATGCAATCGTAAGCAAACGTAAGGCTCCTTTCAATAAAATACTTCTTAACACATTAATTTAAACACTACATATAGTTTTTATAAGGTTTTAATCAGTATAAGTATTGACAAAATGTCAAAGAGCAGATTCCTTTTACATATATCCTTGAAGCTCCAGGTATTTGCAATTTGACTCAGTCATTTGTGTTTTACTCAGAATAAACATAAAAAATTAAAAGACTGCATAGTGTTAAATTTCTATAGACAGGTGGGAGTATTATTTTTATCTTACAGACAACGTAACCATGGTACCGGTTTTCCTTTACATCAATTACTGCTTTTCAAATATAAAGTATGTGGAACTTTAATCATTCTTATGGTAGAGCATATCATAAAAAAATGATGTGGTATGATTGCTAATGAGACAACTTTCCAAAACTAGACTGCCTTTTATAGCTGACTGTGCGGTATGGGCTTTGGTCATTGTTGAAGGCCATACGGTGGCTTATAGTCGTTTTAAATGTCTTTGTCATTTTAGTCTCTTGTGGACAGTTGTCTCATTGGAAATCATACAACATCTTCTTTTTTATATTGTCTATCTTTCCCTTGCCCGTGGCGTCCGTCAGTTCTTCAGTCCGGATAAATATATATACAATATCTTTTTCAATATGTTTTGAGCTACAGATTTGATATTTTAGACGTTGTTTCTACACGCAATAGAAGTCTAGATATACAACTTCAAGTTGTACTTCAACCTCACTGTTTGTCAAATCTACAGTATATTGAACTATAATCATGCGTAATCATGCGTATGTCAGAACATATAAAAAGAAGATCTTATATGATTTGCAATGAGACAACGCTTCACAAGAGACTTAATTGTCTATGATCTTTAAAATCAAAATGCTATATATTAAAAAAATACATAGTACACGGATGCCCCACTTGCACTATCATTTCATGTTCAGTGGGCTTTTCAATTGGGGTTAAACTTTAATTTGGCCTTTACATTAAAAATATCAGCATAGGGAACATGTGTACTAAGTTTCAAGTTGATTGGAGTTCATCAAACACTACCTTGACCAAAAACTTTAACATGAAGCGGGACAGACGGACAAACGGACCGAACACGAAAATGATTTGAAAATGATGTCAGTTAGACTCTGTTAAATGAAAAAATGTTATATCATTACAAAATAGACAATCAATAACTGCTAATCTTATTTCTTTGAAAAAGATAATCAGTGACGGCGACAATTTTCTTATTTCTTCGGACCTGCCATTGATAATTGCTAATGTTTCATACTTGCTTTGAAAGTATTGTGTTATACTGTAACCCCCCCCCCCCGCCCCAACCCACCCCCCTAAACTGTCATAATTGGTTTCATATTGATCAAAACATCTTAATTCTTTTTAAAAAAAAATAGCATTATTTAATAAGTGTTTACTAAAACTATCAATCAAAAATTGACTAGATCATGTAGCATTGTCATTTTATTGTAAGTAACCATGGCTTAGAATGTTGTGGACACCATTGAATATGCTCCTCACTGGCTTTGTTTATTGTATATGTAGACCTCAAAATTAATTATTTGTAAATTCCATATGTCTCTTTCTGGTATAAAACATCATTAATGTACACAACGCATACACAGTTATACAGATGTTTTCCCTGTTTAACAACTACTTAATATCGACAACTGTTATTTGTTCTTACAATTGTAAGCATTTGCTTGTGATAATTACACAATACATCTCGTTTACAAAGAAAAATATCGCTATTCAACATTAGGAACAATTTTGTAGATTCGCACTTTCCAGAGACTGAATATGTATTTATAAATAGATGACATCCGAGATGCAGTGACCTTGAGTTTGTAGTTGATGATTAAACATGTTAAAACTAGTGTAGGATTAATAAAATGTGGATTCTACTTTTTGCCGTAATAACTATTCGTAAGTATATCTGTTTGTAAAATAAATTACTAAGAAATGATTAATGCAGCTAAATATCTCAACTGTGTCTGTATTTTTTTATAAGTGTAGTTATATATTGGTCTCTGGACTCAACCTGAATTAAACACATTTAGGCAAACTTACGCGTGTCATTCTGTATGCCTTCCACACATACAATATGTTAAGTCTTGCATAACTTTTGTCGTTTACGCTTTTCATTTTAAAAGCTTGAAGAACAAACCATAGTTCTAAAACACCACAAAGCTAAAAAATAAATAAAAATAGTTTTAACTAGAGGCATGTATTGTTAACTGCATGATGCACAGAGTTGGAGTAATTTAAAAATATTTGTGTTAATATGCGAACAATATTTCCTTATGTATGTATATATATATATGTTCCGGACCATATGAGTATTTGGACCATACGCGTATGGTCATGACTATATGGGTATATACTCATATGGTCCGACCATACGCGTATGGTGGGGGTAATTAACACTCTGTTACAGTTTACTTTTAATACTTCTAAACTCTTCATATGGTATGACCGTTCATTCAAAAGACGCTATCATATAGGTAATTTTATCGTTATATTATAATAAAAAGATAAGCTAAATAAAAATAAGAAGTTTCACATTGTTAATTTTACTTTATTGTCAAATTTAAAGTAAACACATTTTATACCGATGGTCATTACCGATGGTCATAACCGATTTGTTATCACGAGTAAATGGCAATATGTCGACTAAAAAATTAAATTCCAAAAATTTCTTAATGAACTGTTACATAAGAAGTCACTGGAAAGTAGCATACTATTAGTTTATTTAAGTTGTGTTGTGAAGATGGTGTATTGCAGTCAACCATTTTACGATATTTGAGATCTAGAGCTTCTTAAAAACACTGTAGACATCAGAATTGCCAAAGACCTCAGCATCACTGTACGCAGCTGCAAAAAAGGCTTGTTTTTCACTCGCAAACAAAATGTGTAAATGAAAAAGATCGTGCACAAAACTTGCAAATGCAAAAAAGCTATGATACCGTGTGGAAGTGAATGTCATCCAAGCCTACATGCACTAATGTAACTAGCGATGAAAACTAACTATGGCATCAATATTAAATTTTTACGTAGTTTTTTGTATTATAAAATTAAAAAATTGTCATGTTTTAAACCATCACTGTTTTTTTTAGATAAAGTTCTTGTATTATTGAAACGTTTATAATGTAATTTGGAAAAATAAATATACCTATATGGTCCAAATACTCATATGGTCCGGCCCGTTAATAACCAAACGAGTATTATACTCATATGGTCCGACCATACGCGTGCGGTCGGACCATACGCGTATGGTCGGACCATATGAGTATACGCATATGGTCATGACCATACGCGTATGGTCCAAATACTCAAATGGTCCGGAACATATATATATAGCAACCTCAGTAACACATTTTAAAACAACCATATTAGAACCTGGTTTAAATTAATATCACGAAATATTGTGTCAAAACACAATCTCTTTCTAATAAAGATAATAGATAATAATACCAAGTAACAATTGTAAGATTTTAAAAATTATACAACAAAAGGATAGAAACTTCGATTAGTGTTTTACGCCCCTTTCAGCAGTAATGGCTATTTTGTTGCCATCAGTTTGCATTGGTGATGCTCGTAGAGAACCACGACCTTCCATATGAAAACTGACATTCCTAGTCATTTTAGATTGGATTCGATCGCACCTTCCATATGCAGGATTCGATCCCATGCTTGTCTCTCAAAAGTTTACTATAAGTTATTGCTTCTAGGAGTTTCTGTGTTCAAACATAGATACATGTTTACCACCAGGAACTATTTTTTTTGTATTTTTATTAAAAGTAACGTTTTTTTCTTCAGTAATTTGTGAATTTTTTCTTCAAGAAACATTTTTTTTCCAAAATAAATCACAGCCCCACCCCCACCCCCCTCGAATATCAAATGATTGCTGTCTAAATTCTTTTCCTAGTAACAAGTATTATCTTTTCCTAGTAACAAGTATTATCTTTTCCTAGTAACAAGTATTATATTGTATTGTATATTTAATCCTTTATCATTCATATAGTGACAAATAATTCACAGATACTTATATGTAGTGTTGATCGAATGTAATTATTTTATTACACTTTACTTTATTTTGTTTACTTTTGAGGACATGTATTGTGATTTCTTTATATGATAAAGTATCGCTGCAATAATGTAGTACAGAATATATATTGTGGTCGACTAAGTGTAGTAATTAAAGTGTAGTAGATTCCTTAAATTACTCACATCTCAGATGTAATTCTTTGGAATCTTACAGAAACTGTTGTAACTCATACTCGTATTGTATCAGTCCTCTCTCTTACTTGCCATATGAACATGAAGAAACAGTATTTGCAAATACATTTTTGTAAGTGTAGGAGTCAGAATTCTGCATTCTTAAAATCCAGAATAATCAGTTAGATCCAACAAAGCTTTTAGCCTAATTAAAAAAAAACTTTTTAACTGTAATCTTGGAATAACAATTTCTGAGAGGAACCATGAGGAACCATTTAATCATTTTTTCTTCTTGTTGATTATTTGTGAATTTTGTGTTAATATTCAGGCTAGTTGTTCAAAACTTTGGCCATAAATTATTATTTCAATGATATAACGGGAAAAAGGTATATTTAATAAAAAAAAAAATGTTATGGCTTAAAGGAGTCGATTGATAATGTGAACTGTGTGTACCTGAAGACCTTAATGTGAGTCCCCTGTCATAAAACCTTTTTTTCTAAAATGTCCTGTACCTATTCAGAAATATGACACTTATAATCAAATAGTCTGTTTGTTTTTGTAGCAGTTCAGTGTTTTGTTATTCCGTTGTTTCCCACTAATAGTAAATATGTTTTCCTCGGTTTTGAATTGAGACTGGGATTCGTTTTTCGAGCTTAATCTCTTTATGACTATTGAAAAGCGATTGACTAATGTTGCCTTTCTTTAAAGAACAAGTCGCCGAAAAGAGAACGGGTGCATGTGCCAAATGGATATTTCAGCTGTTTTAATTTAGATCATCTATCAGAAATAAGCAGACACACTTGCAAAATCATATCCATACTTTTCCGATACACACAGATGACAGTTAAAGAACAATACAAAGAATGAACTTAAGGGCCAATACAAAAAAGATGAGCAAAATTAAAACAATTTGACACTCTTGTTTAAAAGAAAAACGACAAATCTTTAACTTAACCTATTGATAGGAAAGGTTGAAATAGAACATTATTTTTATGACCAAGGATAGACATGGCTACTGATATAAACAACACCGACACATGAAACGAAAGGACATTAACACACAGAAAACGTAATCAGATGCAACACGAAACACTGAACATGCTGAAATTAGTAAGTCCAAGTCAGCTACAGGCAGACAATATTCACAATATTTGACCATGCTTTGTTCGAGCAAGACATAAACCAGGAATAAGTTAGTTTCACATCGTTCATGTCGTTAACTCTAAAATAATTATTGCAATACACTATGTTTTATCTGAACAAATTTTGAGGACGGATTTTCGACAAATTGAAATTTCAAATGAAACATTAAGGACGCTTGTTATATACATTCTGCTCATTTCAAAACTTTAAAATCTTGGGTATTCAAGGTTTATTTAGTACTGGATGATGGAGTTAAGATAACTATTTTTTAGTAACCAGGATTTCTTTTTTCAGATGGCGTTTATACTAGAACAGTTTACGAGTTCGTTGGTTCTACAGTTACTTTGAAATGCCCGTATGTTCAAGAAGACTTCAACAAAGTTGTGTGGAAAGGACCAGTTGGTGTCTATGCACATTCAAACCATCGGAATACTCATTTACCTAGTGACTTGTATAACCGTTTATTCATCATAAGTAACAGCAGTGTTGGCAGATTTGATTTGAAAATTGTTAATTTACAATACAGTGATGAAGGCCAGTACAATTGTTCAGTAACTAACAATGGAACGAAAAAATCAAAATCATTTCACTTATCATTACCTGGTAATTATATATTTAGTTATCTTCTAAGTATTTCTAATGCGAGGGTCAAAGTAGCAATCCATCACTTCTTTTGTGGAAAATTTGTTGTATTTTACACTCTTTGATAAACATCATTTATCGATATTACATGCAAACTGTATGGTATATAGTCGAATTTCAAAACGATAACCAACAAGCAGTTTAAAAATGAAACTAACATTTTATGCATTGTTTGCGTACGATGCCTTTATTTTTGCTTCAGAATCATTAGAAACGCTCAAAAGCCATTAGCATCCAAGGATGCATAAGTACTCGAATACATTGAGGATTTATATGACACAAAAGGACCTAAATTGAATAGTCAAATTCAAACTATTAAAGTCAACTTTCTCAGAAAGAGTTTTTTGTTTTTATATCTGGGTGCAAATATACAATGCATGTTAGTTGTTGATTGATATTTGTTAATGTTCCTGTTCTATTTATACTGTTATACTAAGTGAAAAGTATTTTTCAGTTGATATGTGAAAGTTTTGATTTAAAAGACACCTGTAACGTTACGTTGACATGTTTGCATTTCTTAACAAACCCTTGTCTGTTTTCAAAAGTGCACGCTAGAAGTATTTTAAGAACCACCATATTCATTATATAACAAATATATTTTGGTCAAGTTGAGATTCTGTTTTTCTTGTATTCCAGTATTACTCAATTCTTCGGAGCCGTCTTATTATAGATACTTAAAACTTGATCCAAGTTCCAAGAAGCTTATAGTAGGCCATATGTAAGTAGCATGACTTTTTTTTTATTTATGCCCAAAATGTTCTTAGACGACAACATCTCATTCGTTGATATGTGATACTGAATAAAACATGCGGCCATAGAGTGAGCAAAAGTGGTACAATGAAAATTTTAAGTTTAGACATTGCATAATAAAAATGATAAGATTTTATTTTAACTTAATTATGAGCACGGACCAGTGAATACTGTTTTTTCGTCTTTTTCGTTAAATGCAGTGACTCTGATATAATTAGGAAATGGTCGTATATCCCTCTTGCTGCCGGAGGGACACATATGTCCAAACCGGCAGTGCCGGAGGGACACATATGTCCATGGATAAATTTATGCAAGCTTCTTATCAATGCTGTATCTCTTTCAATTAAAATACGGAAGAATAAACAGGGTTTATATGTTTTTCTCCAATTGGTCCCAAATGTAGTGGTCATTTTGTCGTGACATCATATATCGAATGACGTCGTTGTTTGGCATGTTACGTCACAGACGTTGAGCTGTCGTATTTTCCGGCATATGAAATGCAACCTTGAAAAACGGTCGGCAGCAAGAGGGTTAACATTATAAAATATACCTTCATCACGGATAGCCCTGATTTACTTTTGTAAATTTTAGGATATTATAATATCTGCAATTTTCTGTAAGATTTTTGATTTCCTATATATTTGGCCTCAGGTACTTCGAAATATAGAGAGATAATTAGTCGACATCTGGTCATTTAAATGTAGTAAAACCTTATTGCAGAATATTCAGTCCCATGTGAAGTGATTTGGCGATTGATGTTTTTGTGTCCTGTTTATCTTTTTTTGTCACAAATATGAGTTTCTTTACAATTATTGTTTCGAATAACCAAATAATCTAATTACATTTTCCGTCTAATTTGTTGAAGATTGTTAACATTCGTTGTATTTAAGGTCTCATATTCGTGTTGTTGTTGTTGTGCACTTAGTAAAACCTCTCCAAAAAACGACCAGTAGCACCGATTGGAGCGGAACTCTTAGTTTAATGTTTACCTTTTAAATTGGCAAATTGACACACATAAATAGTGTTTATAATGCAATCAGCTATTTTACTATACAGATAAAGCTATACGTATAAACGTTAACTTTATACGTCAATGGCCTCAACTAACCTATAAGCCCCGACTACTAACCGGAACTATTGTATTTCATCAACAACGTTACGTCACAACCATGACAACGTGTAGTAACAATGGTCAAACTTTAATGTATTTAAACTTGTTATATCTTCAAATTGTTAATTTATATACCATTTGTATCAAATGTTATTATTTAAGTTCATTTTCCCTTTCTCATTTCTTAAAATTTCAATGTCTTACCGCCTGGACTACGCTCATAGGGAAATACCCCCAAAACGGTACCCCTAAGAGGGAAATTCCAAAACACTTTTTTCTAACAATATTTGTTACATATTTTTTTTTTTTTTTTTTAAATTTTTTATCGATTTCAGTATAAAAACAATATACGTATAGTGTCTTGAAATATGAAATGTATGTGTATTCGGCACGAAACGGGAAAATGCGAGGTTATAAACTTCTCTTATTACGTCAATATATTTAAACATGTCTTACTTAGCAAGAAGGTTAACATGAATAGAGCAACTACAAATGGTTTCAAATGACTGCCTAACAATTTTCATGAACACACAGATGTTAACAGAAACTGTTTATATCAAAAAGTATTTATACGCTACAAGAGAACATACACATTTCTATAATACTTCTCAAGAAAACGGAAACATTATACGTTTATATATAAATGTTTACACAACATGCATATCTTGTACGATTTATTTCCTGCTTAATATTTAATTTTCTAATTATTACAAGTTAATGTTGAATGTCAATTGGTTTAAAGATAAAATCCAGGAAGGAGGGGGCGAGTGTAAGATAGGAAACACCATGTTATGTTTCTACTTCTCTAATCTGAAAAGTGAACCTTGAACATTGAAATGCTTGTTAAGTTTGTAGTTATAAAATTAACACTTAATTATTCTTGACAAAATCTTACAACTAAAATTTGTTTATTGTATGAACGTATACGTCCAAACAATCTTATAATTTTTTTTTAATGTAAAATCTTAATTGTCCATGTTATGTTTTGTTCATCGTGTATGTTCTCTTCTCTATTTTTATTTTTAGTCAGGTAACAAGTGTGGACACAGATGAGTGTGGATAGTATGTTTGAATGTTTGACAGTGTTTTATGATAAATGTAGTTCTATGATTTTCCTATATGTGTTATTAACTGTGTTGCACGATGACAACCAACCGGAGCATTAGGAGTATTGTTTATTTTATATTTAGTTTAGTTTTTATGTTCAAGACAGGCATGGAAGAGACACTAATTGCATTAGTTACCAAATGATTATGATAGAATATGTTCCACATCTTTGATTTTGGATACATTTTATAGCTAGGACAGCAACACATAATAGGTTCAATTTTTCGTGATTTTTTTAAATTGGGAGATGATATCTGAGAACATGATATAAGGAGCCTGTAATTCAGTGGTTGTCGTTTGTTTATGCGTTACATATTCGTTTTTTCTTTATTTTTTGTACATAAATAAGCCTGTTATTTTTCTCCTTTGAATTGTTTCACATTGTCATTTTGAGACCTTTTATAGCCGACTATGCTGCATTAGCTTTGCTCATTGTTGAAGGTTGTGTGGCGACCTGTAATTGTTAATTTCTATGTCATTTTGGTCTGTTGTGGAGAATTGTCTCATTGGCAATCATATCACATCTTTTTTTATATGTATTTGCTAACTATTTGTATGGTTCTATTTATATATACTGAGTGCCAATGAAAACGCAACACTTGGTTTTTCAAAAATAAAATTTATATTAGAAATCATGATCTTTCAAAATGAATTGTTCTTGAAAATTAACAATTCTAACAATAGATCGATATCAAACAAAAATGTTTCATTGTCATCTTTCGGGCGCAATAGATAAACGAAACATCCAATGTCGAATCATCAAATCACAGTCCTAACAAAAAATGTTACAACCCTGTGGTGCAGCGCAATCTCGACAGCACCGTGGAATTGATCATCCCGGACGTTTAATGTGATCTCGAGGAATGTTATTCCACTTGTCCCGCAAAGCAAACTCAAGCTGACTTTTTGATATTGGATGTGGTTTGCATCGTCTAAACCATGTCAAATCTGATGAAAAATTTGCTCTATCGGACCTAAATCTGGCGAAACGCATGACTTTTGGCCAAGGCGGGTGCCAAACGTCTATGTAACCACCACTGACGATTTTTGGTACATAATGAATGATTTTTGGTCTACAGAATTCGATGTTTATGCCAGACAGCCGTTAAGATGTCGGCTGTGGTGCTCTTTAACTGTTGAATTTCTGCGCTAATGGTGCTTTACTGAAATTGCTCCAGAGGATCTACCGTGACCACCATTGAACTCTCAAGACATTTGGACATCCATCAGAGTCGATATCGGATATGTTAAAGACCAAATGTATCGGTTTTGCTGAGCGTTTCTTGCTTTTTGAACCCCGGTATGTGGCTTATCATTAACTGATCCATTTTTGTTGAATTTGTGGATGATTTGGGTTATTGTAGAGGCTACAGTCTTCTCGAAATTGTATGCTGTGAAAGGCTTCATTGGATCATGCCGGAAACTGCATGTCGCTGGTTGTCAGAAAGTCCTGGCATTTACTCAGATGTTTATTGCAGTTTCCTTACAATAAGGGCGGGAAAATTCATGACATTAGCCAAGCTTTAAATGACAAAATCGTGAAAATGGTGCGTATATTGAAAAGCGGTGAACTCGGTTTATGTCCGTTCAAAATAACCCTTACTTCGCATTTGTTCCAAAAATCACCCAACCGTAAAGTTGTCGACAATTGTCTTTAAAGTCATTTTCAACCAACTTTACAAAGTTGTAATATAAAATAAATAAAAATTATCAGACTTTTTTGAAAAACAAAAGTGTTGCGTTTTCATTGGCACTCAGTATATCTTTGTGGTGGCTTGTCAGTATCATTAGTAAAACACTTTAAAATGTTGAATTGATCCTCAGATTAGAAGAAATTTATCGGTTTTTAGTAATGACAATGCCTAACATGATGCTTGGGCCTGATGAGCTAGAAAGTAAGCTTCTGTGCTGTTTTCTATCAATTCTTTGATAATATCTCCTTCAAAGCTGGTGAAAGCGAAACAAATTTGGTCAATGGACAAATAATGTTTGGTTCAAACAAAAAATGAAATGCTTTTATCTCCCTGTTACTTACATTGTACATAAAAATGATAATACTTGGAGACATCCTTGTACATGAGAGTTGTCTGTAAAATCTTTATTTCACAAAGAATGAATTGCATAACAATGAACCGAGCTCAAAGCAAAGCACTTTAATAATACACTTAGACAGAGAGCTCAATCCAGTGATATACTTTGTACTACAGGTCCTTCATGAACATCCATCAACCAGAATCATATCTCAATAACATGCCATTCTACATGGTTGGATCAGAAGTCCTGAAAAAGACATGATTTTTTTTTAATCGTATTTAAAGTATATATGCATAGGTTAAAACTTTCACAAATTTGTGGTATAATCATTCAGTGTCTGGCAACTATCAATCGCTTCATGCACAAACTGATATGAAACTGTTGGAAATAAAAACATACCTCCACCTAATTTTAGTCAACTGATGAAGAAACATTCAAAACTATAAAATGTTATCCAAGACTTGTCAGTGTCTATATATAGCTATTCACCATCGCCACTGAATCAGTGATATATGTACACATAAATACATGTAAGACTAAAATTAAAGTACATATATAAGACTAAAACTGACATTCGGTCTTTACCTTCATTCCCCAAGTCCTGTTCAAATCTAATTCATGATAAAATAAAAATTACAACCAATGAAATCAAAGGCAAATTAAGAGCCCCCCCCCCCCCCCCCCCACCCCCTTGTCTGGAAAAATATGGTTGATTATTTAGAGGACCACTGGAGCATGATCTGAGTGGGCCCTCTCCCAGGCAGTCAGTGGGCCTGCACTTATGAAAATTTCTGGATTCGCCACTGGAAATATCCCTCTAATAGACTAGCGTTTAAATCCCAGTTTTCTAATATGGTAGCTAGGTGGAACCTAAAACTAAAAAAATTGAAAAAAATATTTTAAATATATTTCAAATGCATGTATATGTGATAATATAAATTCTCCAAATTTCACTGTATTTTCCCTTTTGATGTTTTTCAACTACTAACAGCCAGTTTGGTGTGGGTTGATGTTTGATTGTTGTACATGTTATATATCGACATGAGATTTGTTTATATACATAATACTTATTTCCCTAAATTCAAATAAAATAGATGTGAGAAATTAAAGGAAACCATATGCAAATATTAAAAAAATAATTTGCATTTGTTCTGTTGATTGATAGTGGTACACATATGAAGAAATGGTGAAATCACTTATATATAGTTCTGATCAAAAGTTTCATGATAGACATGCATGGTAAATAAGTAGTAGGTTGTTTGAAGTTTGCAGCATATTCAACTTTGAAAATCTTTTTCAGGTCTACAATCCATATAAAAATCTGTATATATGTGGTATAATTTCCAATGAGACAGCTTTCCAGAGGTAACAAAGTAATTATAGGCAACCATACAGCCTTAATAAGTGAGAAAAACTCACAGTCTAGACATGTTAAGTAAGCAACAATTAATGTAATGGCCTGATTTGCAACTTATAAACAACAGGTTTGGAACCCTTCCCCCAAAAAAAATCAAAGAGCAGATTGCTCTGAAGGATACGATTGCCGTTGTTTCGTTGACACATGTACATGTATACATGTAGCTGGATAATATTATTTTCAAAACTAATTCAACTGCACATGTAAAATAGTTACAAAATAGCCAATCCCGGATAAAAGTGTATGAACAATGTAATTAGGCCTATTGTGTTTTATTTTTGTACTATCAATTCCAAGTTTACTTTCCACAGCAGTCACTGAGACTCAGAGTGAGAGAAGGTATTTCACTTCGTATCTTATCACCTATTTTCCTACGTTAATTCTAGGAGGAACCCCATTCCCAACTCTTTAAATATTTAATTTCCTTTCGGTCAGTGATCATGACTCCTTTCCGTACACATTTATTGGTTTAAATTTCGATCATTTTTAATATAATACACTTTATTGACAGAACGAGCTAATACTCGACGTATTGTTTTAATTCAGAATTCACGGAAGTTACTTCCAGAAGGGAGACAACTCGAAACAATAATATGGAAGAATCCATTTCGCCTGAAGGGGTGTTCTACTATGTGGACTATATTTTAATTTAGATGATGCATATGATTTAAAATTATGCAACAATAATAACCTTCAATAGCAGACATACATAGAAAAGATCCCATGAGTTTAAAATTAAGTGGGGAATCCAGAGCAACCATTCAATCGAAAACCCCTCGAAGTCAAGAAAACTATACGCATGCGCATAATTTCCAAAAAAAACCTGGAGCAAGAACGTATATTATATGTTTATTGAAAGACCTAGATGGTTCTCTATTTCTTTATGGAAGTACAATCTCAAATATCAGTTTCATAAAGGTAAAATATAAGAAAAACTCCACTTCAGTTCTTATATGACAGAAATAGATTTATCGGAATTCAGAGAACTCTCGCATTTTATCAAACTGGGAATTCCCTCTAACGTGTTTCTAAATTTTGAAAAACACTAAATATAAATACTGCGTAATTCTATTTTCCGTGTTGTTAAAAACACGCATATAAGTCAAGGGAATTATCAAACATGAAGATTATGAAAAGAACATTATAGGAAAGTTGTTAAAGTTCAATCCCTTTGTTTGTTTTTACCTTTTAAAGCAAGACAATCATAAGAATCTGGGATGTTCCTTAATGTTTAGAATAAAACAATTGACGTGAGGGCAATGCTCTGAGCCACCAGTATAAGTCTACAGATTGCTTGAAAGCAATCGTATCCCCAAAAATATTCCAATGAAGATAAAGGCAAGCCTGGAGGGGATTCATTACATTTGGAACAACTTTTCTGAAGGATGGATACGTATAAAAATTAAAATATGTAATAAGATTGCCAATAAGACAACTACCCACAAATGTTCAAATGACAAAGCAATTATAGGCAACCATACAGCCTTCAAAAATGAGGGAAACTGTCCCAACATGAAAAGTATACATTAATACAATTGAGAAGAGAAATGGCCTGATTCACAATTCCACTAATAAACAGGTCGGGAACATCTACCCTTCAAATAAACCAGATGCTCCACAGGGCGCAGCTTGATACTACAGCAGAGGCCGAACCCTGAACAGTTGGGGCAAGTATGGACACAACATTAAAGCCTGATACAGCTCTGAATTTGGATTGTGATCAAATAGTCAAAACAGAATAGGTTTCTGACACAGAATGAATGTAGTCTAAGAACTTAAAACATTTAATATTCAATTGGACTTTTACCTATTGTGGTCCTTTATTAAAAAATCTTAATACATGGTTTGAGGCACTTGTCGCAGAAAAAAATCCTATATATAGACTTAGGGGTCGACCATTTGATATTCTGGGGGAGGGGGCAGGAGGATTTGTTTTTGATCGGTTATTTATTTTTGTAATCTAAGAGAACAAATTATTCATTTTCTGCACTAGTGAAGCAAGATTTTTCATTCTCTAATTTTTGTGCTATTTTCACATTTCCTGACCGGTTTGAGAAAAATATTTCTCCTCACTAGTGAAAAATCTGTTCTCGGCAAATGATTAGTCGAAATTTAATTATGACGTCTAAATGTTTTGTTTTCTTCTGAATTTTCCTATTGTGACGCCATCAAAATAGACGGCAATGCCTGATGACGTCGAGTATAAAGAACACAAGTTTCTGAAAATCTTTGAAAAAGAAGGATAAAAATCATTAGAGAAAGAGATTCCGACACTATAACTCGAGTATTACGATATTTCTCCACTCTCGACAGTTAAATTTTAGTTATTTAAAGTGCTCGGCAAGCCTCGCGCTTTAAATAATAAAATTTAACTGTCTCGAGTGGAGAAATATCGTAATACACTTGTTGCAGTGTAGGAATCTATATTTCTTATTAAAGCAAGGGACTGATTATTCATTTTCACAACTGTATTTATGATATTCGAAAAACATACAATTTTCAAATGATTTTTTTTTATTATAAACAACATATTTGTGTTTCCTTTAAATTTTTATTTTGACATTTTTTTTTTTTGCATACCGAATGCTATAAATTTTTATTTTGACATTTTATTTTGCATGCCGAATGCTATAAATTTTTATTTTGACATTCTTTTTTGCATGCCGAATGCTATAAATTTTTATTTTGACATTTTTTTTTGCATGCTGAATTGATATGCACGCAGTTGCATGTTGGCATATAGGGAGCTATGCGCCTGAATACAATTTAATTAAATATATTAAATAACTTGGAATCCTCCCCCTTTATAAGTAGAGACAATCCATAACCTCAGAAATATTTATCTTAAATTTATATAAATGCAAAGTAAGCTTCCATAAATAAAATTCAACAATGTTTCTTAAAATTGGTAAAAGTGGTATAGTCATACCCCAACATGTTGACCATAGATAGACAAACAATTCACTTGCATTCGATTCGCATTTGAACTATGTGTATGTTAATGTAAACCGTTTCAAATTAGTTAATGTCAATCCAATTCAAATTAGGTGTGAACTCAGTATGATTGTCAGGTAGTTTCAAACTGAAGGATACTTTTAAGGGAAGGGAAAGAAACGGATAAAACCATGCGTGTTACAAACACTGTTTATTCAAGTCAGAATCCTGGATCTCAATAGTACTTTCATAATGTCAAATAAAAACATGAATATGATAGTTACATACAATGCTACATGTATTTAATACGTATTAAATAACATTTGATTTAGTGATTGGTAATTCGGAAAAATCTGAAATTCAGGCGTAAATTGAGACAAACAATATCACTGAATGCAGTTTCTAGTCAAGTGACCAGCAAACATGGAAATTTACCTTTTGAATGAAAGGAGAACTCTTACATTAAAAATGAATGATGTAAATCTAGATTCTAATAATAGCCGAAGGCAGCTCACATTCACAACAGTTAAAGCATTGCTGAATTAGTGAACAAAGCATTTTTCTCATTAACTTGAAAATCCACCTATTTTTATAATGGAAAAAACCAGAATTTTAAGACATAAATTATAAAATTCCTGATAAAAAGCGGTGCTGAGAATGCATGTAATATGCTTGAAACATATTCAAAGAATAAAGTTTTATTACTTCCTAATGTCATTTCCAAAATTTATCAAAACCTAAATCTTACTGTGGATTGCTATTTTTTCGTGGATGTCAATTCTCCTGGATTGTTGAAAACTTGCATATTCATCGATATTTGATTTTGTGGTTTTAACAATCCAGACAGACAAATAGCAATAAGGTGTTTAGGAAAACATGACCTAAAACCTCCTTCATATAAGATAAAAATACATGGGAACTCATACTGAATGGACTATGACTTTTGAGCAAATTTAAAAGTAGCCCGAGAATACTCTGACGTCCAACAGCTGTTTTGCCAGACAAGCTGGGGCCGTGGGACGTCAGAGCTCGTCCCATATCAAAAAGTGGATATTTGCCCACCCAAAATAGATTCGCTGCTTCGTCGCTTCTGATGCCGACTGACGGCCATGGAGTTATATAAATCGGGCACCAATCTGTTCATTTTTCATTTATCTCTTCATATTGGCATTTTGCATTTTGCCTTTCATTTTCAAAGATAATCACGTGACCACGAGAAAACAGTGTTGATTTATGCAAATATGCCCTTTCATTTGGTATGCAGGTTTCAAAAATAGAGGGAGAATCAGAGGGAAAGTTGAGTCATCTTATTAGACTTCAGTTAAATAATGACTAATGAAGTTATGTAGACTTATACCCACTAATTTAAAAAAAAAAAACAAAAAAAAACCACAATACTCAGAACTATATGTCTAATTCACTTTGACTACTGATATGCAAACCTAAAAACAGAAAAATATATCATAAAATAGTGATTGAAAGATTCATAACACTTTGAAAGGATAATTCAGACACGTGTTACACGGGGAGCATGTTTGTTTACAAATAATAATGTCACGTGATCGCGCAGACCTCGCATGTTGCATCGCCCTTACAATCCACTAATACATAACCCATTATCATGCAAACATGCAACGTGAATGTGATTGGTTATCAAATAATACAGAAATAATGCATGCACAGTTTATGAAGAAATTAGTTCATCAAATAGATCGATTTTCACTTTTGACACGAATAGGTCGGGTTGACATTTCTGTCATCGGGGATAATATTGAGATAAATGGGATAAAACTGACCGTCAAAAAGGTCTAGAGAAGCACATCAGTAGAACCTTAACATTAATAAGTAATACTTACCAAAATTTCTCTAATTAATAAACTATATAACTGAAATTTCACAAAGATAACGGTAAATAATTTTGATGGCGGTGGTGATGCTGGTTAAATTGGCGCGAAATAATATTCTTACTCCTATTGCTTTACGTAAAAAAAGAATGTATAGAATTGAATTTGACTAAAGTTGAACATAAAAAAACGTGAATATGCAAAAGCCTGGTAATATATTAATGATAAAAGTGTGTATAAATTTCTGTAAACTAATTTACCCGTATACTTCACTAAGAATTACATCTGAGCGCAAGGAGATCTTTATTGTGAATCGGTTTATTAACTCAGGGTCGAAGTTCAACATGTTTATATTAACGGAATTTTTTTGCGTTGCTTTTAAATCATTGAGGCCATCTATTTTTATTACGGGTTTCCACATCTTTAAATCGGAATTATAGAAAAAATGGAATGTTGTTAGCAGAATCAAAACAGAAATGATGAACACTGCAACATTTTCAGCAAAACATAAATAGGATGGAGGATCTGTGTATTCACATTATTTGTAAAACTCTCCTTATTCCTGTGAAGCGTGTGCTTTACATCGAGGCTTGTGCTTTACATCGAGGCTTTCTATGCTTATCATCGACGCCACAGTACTTCAACCAATCAGACAACGTTTATTTGGGGCAATCGACCTGTTTTAACTCAGATTTTGGAATTTTTTAATCGAAATTATAGAAAAATGGAATGTTGTTAGTACATATAAAATAGAAAAAGATGAATACTATTAGTTAAAGCAAGTTTGGATGGGGTTCTGTGTATTTACATTGTTTGTACAACTCTCCTTACTGATGCCATATTTTGGAATTTCCGTGACCTAAATGGTTCGCGAAAATTAATATTTTTATATATAGTATAGTAATAAGAACCCTCTTTTTTTATCAATGCAGTGCCATTTAATCATTTTCCAACTTACCCCTACTTTTTCTTCCGTAGTTTTATAACGCATAGTTTCAAATGCTATACTTGAAGATCTTTTAAAAATCCTTGTTGTTATTTTAAACATTTTGAAATAAAAAAGGTACCAAACCCTTATTTATGAGAAATGTAGAGGGGATCATTTAAATTTGCGCATAATTTTCAATAACGTATGTCTCAAAAATAAGGACTTAGGCTATTTAGTAAAACAGATGATATCCTTAATATGTAAATATTATTTCAATGTAGGAGAAAATGGAAAGATATTAAACGAACAATACCAACTCCATTATCAGAAATTCAAAATTCAAAATAAAAGAAACACTTCGAATTAAAGAAAAGAGACGACCAAGGTTAAACGGTGATATGTTCATGGATTACACTGGGTGTATGGTGAAGATTTGTCTCATTAACCATCTTAACACTTCTTCCTATATTAAGAGACAACAAAAACAAATATATAATATACAATACAATTTACAACAAGCGTAAATTAAGCAAATGGGTCCCACCAAAAACCTACGATGAACTTAAATGTTTCCAAATCAAAATAATCATGGCACATTAAAACCCGAATCTGACATATAAAAATGGCGTTTTATGTTGTCATCAACCTGTAACAGAACACGGTATTGTGGTTCAAATCCTGAAATAGTCGGATACACTTTTAAAAGTTTATTGAACTCTGCCACTTAAAACCTCCGTTTAATAATGTTTATTTTAGAACGCATTTCTATACGAATTAATATATTAATGGGGGGGGGGGGGGGGGGGGGGACGTATGCCCTACCTATATATACTCTATTGGTAGGTGCTGTTGGTAAACAATGTTGATCCATAGAAAATTGAACTTTCACAATTAAAAGATATTAGAAATTGCAGGTTTTACTTTAGTTTTCAGCCAACCATACTGCCAATGTTAAGTTTGAATTCAAAATATGGAATTAACATAACATATTAGATGTACATCTTATTTGATCAGATAATTTTAATTATTCCACGAGAAGACTTAATTTATATAAATTAATTATTTGAGTATATGTTTTGCAATATATTGTACTGTCTCAATGTTTAATACTCACATTGATTAACATGTGCAGTTTGATCAAACATTTGTTTTCGTATTTACGACAATTTACTCATATTCTTTTAACAGGAATTATGCCAGTATTGTGGACATTTTAGATAAGCCGCGATTTCCTGTAAATTCTGTGAGTAGTACAAACATATGATGTGAAGTTTGACAACTTGAAAAAAATATTCTTACAATTATAGCTAGTACGGCTAGAGAAAATAAATCAGAATAATGATAAAACTGTTGTACCAGTTAAATATACACTATAGATACTCAATATAGTTCATATCAGACCAAAAGTGCCAAAACGTTTACTCAATATACAAACACATTTAATACGTGCAATATTGTCTTCAACAGCAACCAAAAACAACGGTAAGACGGAGACATAAAAAAAAACCCGCTACATGGAAAAAAAAAAGACTTCCCAACATGAACATCTCAAAACTGGGTTTATAACTTTGAAAGGCGCACTTAGATGAGTTATCAGTTTATGATCCACATGTGTATAAATAATGTCATTTTCTGAAAATTGTAACACATGCTTAAGAATTAGTTTTAAGTAAATTAAAAATCTGCAATATCCAATGTTATTGTATTCACTATGTTTTTTTTTTAGATTTCTATACAGTTTCCATCTGAAGCAAACAAGCTTAGTTACTGCACCTTATCAAAAGAAAGGGTTTGTTCTTTACACAACAATTAAATCATCATAAACATTTACAAATATTCAGATATATTATAAACTTCGACCAATCTGAGCTTTAGCTATCCATTAGCATTCCCTGACTGTCTGTTTATAAATAGAGACATCACTAGTATACCGCCGTTCAAATGTTTAAATAAGTTTACAACAAAACTTCTTAAAATATTTTTGTACTTAGAAATTATTTGCCACAATGTGTAGATTATAGTTTGTTGTTTACATGTTGTTTTATCAATTGAATTGACCTCCAAACGTACATGTATAATATAAGATGACTGCTAATGAAACAAATGTCCTTTAAACACCAAAAAGACAGACATGTGAGCGATAACAGGTCATTGCATCCTTCATTTCAATCAATAAATCGGATAACTTCTTTTACACGAAGAGGATGGGTGTTGATTAGGTAGGGATTTTAACATGAGTTTGAACCCAATAATAGATAACACATGAACTGTAAATAAGGCACACGAAGTATGTCGTTGTTCAAAGATCATAAGTCCATAAGAGAGAAAACTTAATCCAGGTTACAAATCTAAAACTCAGGTAGAACATCAACTAGGAGTGACAAAAAACGGAGAAAGAGAAACATTGAACTGCAACACAAACAAGCGCCAACATACATGCAACTAATACAAGAGGGACGAAAATATCAAAGGACAGTTCAAACTCATAAATCGAAAATTAACTGACAACGCCATGGCTCAAAATGAAAAAGACAAACAACAAACAATAGTACACATGACAAACATAGAAACTTAAAAATAAACACACGAACCCCACCGAAACTAGGGGTGATCTCGTTGCTCCGGAAGGGTAATAAACTAGCCAAACAAATTATTTTCGTTAGGTTTAAAAAAAGTAAAGACGCGTATTATTGATGCATTTTTTTTTAACGTTTTATCATTCTTATTGGTTGTTCACGTATACCTATACATCCTATTAATACAGGTATATACAATATAGAAACGTCTAATATTATCTTCACCTTAATAAGTTTAGGTAAATCTAGACAAGTGTAGAACATTGTCGTAAATATTTAGTTCTTTTACATGACAGATGTATTTCATTGTAGATACACATATTGTCAGAATCCAATAAGAGTCCTAGAGTTTCGAAATTGACGACACGTCATATTGTGTGGAACAAACGCGGATTCACCAAAGGGTTTTGAACTGAACATAACAGATAATTCACATTTAGACTTAGGTTCTGTTCCGTGTGCAAATGAGTCCATTTGATATTTTACAACATACATATATTAGTAAGTAGTGCATTATTTAAAGAAGGATACAATGTACAATAGTGTGACTATAGCAAAAGACGATACAGTGAAATATGGTAAATTTTTACTTCTCTTTTTGTTTATTTGTTTTTGTATTTTTTTGCACTTTGATTTTTTGTTATTTGTCAAGAACGAGCATACATATGCTTCATTGCTTATATGTTGAAGAGCTCACCAGTCAAGTAGTTGTATGCAGTTTTCTAATTTTTAATCTAATACAAATAATAATATTTTTTTCCATGTTGCATATTCATTGATAGTGATAAAGTTTTTTGTAAGGTCTGCAAGAGTTCCGCCATTGTAATTTGAGCGATTTTTATCCAATTGACGACAATTTGTTTGTTAAATATTTGTTTGATTTCAGTTGTGACACAGTGATGACTGCTGTAACCTATATTTTTACACTATTTTACCTATTATGTTGTTTTGTTCACGCATCGTTGTAAATAATAAAATTTGATGCGACTGTCATTACGAGGTTTAGTGCTATATAAACTGGTTTAATCCAAACAATTTCTACATTGAAAATGCTGACCTATATTTTGTACCAAGTCAGGAATATGATTTTGCCATTTGACAAGGGACTTTCCGTTTTCAATTTTCCTCGAAGTTTAGTACTTTTGTGATTTTACCTTTTTGATAGTTCATTGACGAAATGCTCCGTTTTTTTACCAAATCTTTAGATAATAAAGGTATTGACTTCTGACTAGATGTTGATTGTGAAGCAGGATATGTCTACTCTGACAGACCACCTGATGTTTTCCAGAGTTTTTTTGTGTATCGGAAAAACTCATTTATATATATCTGTGTTGACATTATATTGAAAGCATTGTTTAAAACCACCTTTATAAAAATAAGGAGATGTGGTCAGAATGCCAATAAGACAGCTTTTCTCCCAAAATTCAAATGAAGTGGATGTTAACAGTTATTGGCAACTATGTGTTAATTGCTAGGGTCCTGCAGTAATTTTTTAAAGTTGCTTGCATGTTAACAAATGATACTTTTACTGGTATTAAAAAGAAATTCTATTTAAAATAATCATCCTATCTTAATAATTAAATTATCAATAATAATTAAACTATCTCGATTTGATAAATCCGACAATTCACTAGTACCATGTTAAAAATCTATATGTATTAAGCAGCTATAATTTTCATATTCATGTTTCCATGAGATTATATCCATCGAATAAAAAAAGGATATACGCTGTCATTAATATTCACTGATTTTACTCCAAATTCTGATATTTGTTTTATAACATACTAAAACGAAATAAAATTAGAAACAAGTTTAAAATAAGCAATTAACAAAGCATGGACTCGTTAAAATGTACCAGCATTTCGTGCTTTCTATTTGATAATCATCGTTTTACAAGTATAAGAATAATTTTTGTATACAGGATCGGTCAACGAAGTAGATGTCCTCGTGTATATCCTGCAGTTAGTGAAACCCCGCTCAATGTGTATACCCTGGAGTTCAGACGGGTCTTATCAAAGATTAAAGGACTGTGCTAATAATATTGATTATGCTTATAATCTTTTCGATAAGGTAGACTTATGTGCGTATATTTCAGTATACATGTAGTACAATATAAGATTTAATTATCCATGTTGATACGAAATAAACTTAACTTATAATTATAACTTTACATAATTATAGTGCGTCAAAAACCTCCAATCGAGTCACGGATCATTTGTTTTATCTACAGGAGATCATATTCAGTATGGCAAAGGAATTATGTATTATGGCGCCACGTTGCATACTGAAGCAACAATTTTTAGACCAATGTATGATAGCGACGGAAGGGTTAGTGAATACCAAAAAGGTGTCATAAGCTCAAACTGGATGAAAGGTAACAGTAAATTATAAGTTATGAAGTGGAATTATTGATTCATAAACCCATAAATATCACATGTGCCAAGACCGTAGTGTTGACTTATTTTACGTGAAAAATATAAATTTCAAATTACGTTTCGTCCGCACGGAAATCATAAAATCTAGTATTATAGTTGTTTTGTCTATAGTGCTGCTTACAATGTATGTTTATTATTATGCCCCACCTACGATAGTAGAGGGGCATTATGTTTTCTGGTCTGTGCGTCCGTTCGTCCGTTCGTTCGTCCGTCCGTCTGTCCCGCTTCAGGTTAAAGTTTTTGGTCAAGGTAGTTTTTGATGAAGTTGAAGTCCAATCAACTTGAAACTTAGTACACATGTTCCCTATGATATTATCTTTCTAATGTTAATGCCTAATTATATTTTTTATCCAATTTCACGGTCCATTGAACATGTAAAATGATAGTGCGAGTGGGGCATCCGTGTACTTTGGACACATTCTTGTTTTATATTGTTATGGTGCATTCTTATACTTGCTTGAACATTTACAATAAGAAGTTGATGGCAAAGAGATCAATAAAAAAGACAAATGGAATATTCAAGATAATTAAAGGAAAATAACAAAACTCGATAGTATCTAGAATTTTTTTTTATGGTATACTGGTAAAACGTTATAGTAAACACCCACTATGCCGCTGGAGTTATAAAAAAAACATGACATTGGACCATTTTATACCATTCATTTAGTGCATCTTGTACGCCTTACGAGTAAACATAGAGCTAAAATAATTATAAACCAAGCTAGAAAAAAAGCCAAAACAAACTGGAAGAAATACAATATCTATTTAACTAGGATGCTCAATGTTGGTGGTAATTTTAAATTCAAAATATACGTTAGAACAGATATCGGTCTTTTTTCTTTCAGATCCACAATTTGTGGGGTCTTTCCCCTTAAAGGAAACAGTACTTTTCTTTTTCCGCGAAACCGCTACTGAAGTTGATCCCTCTGAAAACAAAATTTACTCGAGGGTTGCAAAGGTCTGTAAGGTACGGTGAGTCCTGTATTGAAAAGAGTTAAACAAAAATAAAATACAACTAGTACTGATTAAGAATAAGGGAGGAAAAACACATCTTTATTTATGCCGCTCAGCATAAAAATTGACTCGTTATATTTTCTTCTTCATGTTGACCAAATACAGGAATACAGGAATATGATGTTGCGTTACAAATTAAAGTTTTTTCCCCATACACAAATGAAATAATAGTTCGCTACATGTTTCGTTTTGACACACAAGATTGTTGAGTTAGTTTCTGTCGCTACTGGACAATAAATCATGTGCTTCTTTTTCAACGAAAAATGCTAATTGATCTATGTAAAACTTCTATTGCGTATAATACACAAATATTATTGTTTAGTGCATTAAACATTGTAGAATGTTGGATAATTGATTATCATAATTATAGGGAATTAACAAAACATTTTGTCATTAAATAAATAACTTCAATAAGTTGACATTATAATGCCTTTTGTAGATGTTAACATATGTAAGTTGTCTGCATTAAATAAGGTATGGCAGAGACTTAAAAAGAAGTAGAGTCCATATTGAAAGCAACACAATATTTAAGTTGAGTAATGGAACATGTGGAACATGTGGAACACAATTATAACTTCTTTTGATCGTTGTTGTCTATAGCATGTCATTAAAAACATGTCTTTGAAACTTCTACATTCTTAACTCCGATAAATCTCTTTTTATAAATCTTTAAATTTTCAGTCTGATATTGGAGGAAATTCAATTTTAAGGAATAAATGGACAAGTTATCAAAAGGCCAGACTCCAGTGTTTCACTGAAGGAAGTTCGCCAGTGTATTTTGATGACATACGTATGCATAGTCTTTTATATTAAGCATGTTTTCTATCGTACTGTGTGGTTGCTAGAAGGTAGCAATTGTTTAAATTAAAATAAATTGGTCATCGAAAGGTCTTACTCGTCGTTTTTCTTCTTCTCGAAAATGTATAACGCTTAGCCAATTATAAATTTATAGATCTGATTATCAGTTACTATTAGTTGATATACATATTGAGCAGTTGTTTGTCATAACATGGACTGATAGAGGTAGGACTATATAAAAACTAATCAATTAATTATAAAATTAAAAGCCAATTATATGCCACTACAGATACAGGCATGCCATTGAATTCCTATGTTTGGTTATTGACTCGTAGGGAATACATTGGCAAGCATATATTACCATTTGATTCAAATAAACACAAACAATATAGGGTTTTAATATTGTTTGTTAAAAGGAATTATGTCAATATTATATTTATTGAAGACACATGCTTAAATTTAAGGAATTCATGCTATTGAATGTTACGAAAAGAAGTAACGCCCTGTTATAATAAACAGTTATAAATAAACATCTTAACATCTACTTCTTTCATATAACAAATCTCATTAAATCGCCCACAATTAAATATTCATACTTTGTAACCACTGACTTTACAAAAAATCGTGATATAATTTGGGCTGTCGGTTATATAACGGTATATATATATATTACTTGATAGACAGATGTTTTTAACAAATATATTCACGGTAGGTGTAGTGTCCGGCTAGGATCGTGGTTTTTCGAGTGATTTGATCGGGCTTTTTAGAGTGTGACCACTTTTGTTTCGAGTGAATATAATAAAAAATGTAAACAAACAGACTTCTTTTCTAACAAGACGTGATATAGAAGCTTGGGTTGGATATACAAGGTTAAATATGATATGCTGGTATTTGAGATATAAAGATAGTATCTTTCTGACATTGCTTTTCGTTTAAAAAGTTAAATTTAGCCTTAAAATGCTTTTATTCCAAAATACCGAATAAAGCCATTTTCTTACACATACCATTTGCAAATGTCGACGGAAATGCATACATGGAATCTATATATACTAAGATATACAGACACTTTACAAAAACTATTTTTATTGCATTGAACACGACATTTTGAGACTAAATTCAGTTTTTCATGTACGGGCTTTTTCGAGAGCAGTCCGGACTTTTTCGAGTGTGTCCCTTTTTTATCGAGTGATTATACACATTTCTTATAGCGAAAAATGTTATGTGTTTACGTTTAAAAACTATAAAATAAAGGCTCAAATTAAGTAATTTCAAGGCACATGGTATCAACACTTGCATTTTATCATGAAACAAGTATCGTTCATTTGTGTACATTCTTTTCTGACATCTTATAAATTGCATGTACAGTATATATCCGTGATGTCAACATTCAAATGTGAGTGTTCCGGACCATATCAGTATTTGGACTTCATGGGATAACTATTACTGAACAGCAAAATGTCGACTTGGAAGATAACTTCCAAAAATATCTGACTGACTGATACTCTTGTTTAACAGTTCATTAAGACATTTTTGGAAGTTAGCTTCCAAGTCGACATTTTGCTGTTCAGTAATAGTTATCCCATACACGTATGGTCCTAATACTCATATGGTCCGGAACATAAGCATAGACAATTCGGATTAAGACGTACATACATATATTGTATAAGATGAGATGTATGTTTGTTCTTAAATGAGTATACATCTTAGATATTTCATAATCTTTTTGTTTTGTATCATGTATCATTTATTTTATTGTTGAAGAAATGGAAACCGAAAATGACTAAATGCTACTACTGTGAGGGGGAGTCTGATTATGCAAATATAATGATTGGTCATACAGCAACTAAACGCCATGATTACTTCCTTTCAATAAAAGAAAAGTGTCTAAAAAGTGAAAAATATGAATATTAATCAAGACATTACAGTGTTGTTCCTGGAGTCGTTCGAAGCATTTGCCAATATAGCTGGTGATAGCATATAATATACACATTTTGTATTTGTCTATCTTTGCTAAAGAATCATATATAGGCTAATGAACTATTCATTTCATTAGTGATTTTATCTGAAATTTTATTCAAATTTTGTGTTCAATGGCAATAAAAATGGGGTGGATTAAGTCAGTGTGTTTTTTTTTATGTTTTTTTATTAATAGCTTGGTTTCTTTTATTAATCTCCTGAGTTCACCACAAGAAATATTATTAACTGTCAAATTTAAAAGTAGCATGAAATGAAGTTACAATAAATACGAGTTCCCTGCATAATGTTGTAGACACCGTTTTGTTAAGGATCAAGTTTTTTTTCTAAATGAACACTGGAAAGTGTTGCATTAAATTGAAAAAAAAGATTCATTTTGATATGTTTTTGATGACTTATAGGGAATATATGAGATTGTCCATCACTTAATTACAGTTATAAACTAGAAAAAAAGTCATTGTTTTAAGTCTAGAATACCAACAAATTTTCTGTAAAAAAAACGGACGATTTCACAATTGCTCTAGAAAAAAAAACCGGACAATAACAAACACAGATTTTGTTCATTAAATACAAGGAAATTGAGCTTCTTTGATGATCAAAACATATATAGTATTCAATATTAGATGGGTGGTAATGTTAAAAACTGTTATAATTACGAAATATCCGTAAATTGAACGAATCGCATGTTTTATCACTCGAAAAAGCCCGAACTACACTCGCAAAAAAAATGGACCAAATCACTCGAAAAACAACGATCCTAGCCGGACACTATACCTACCGTGATATTGTAATAATGAGTAATTTTAAATAAATCGATGAAAACAATGTATATTTTATATGATGTTTCAGAGGACATAGTTGAAAAAGATGGCATATTCTATGGTCTGTATACGACAAGGCAAGTTAAACAATAACAATCTTAAAGGCATTCTTAATAAAACCCAACAAAAATATAGTATTTAGCAGATGTAGCTCACACGTGTCGCTTGAATAGTCGAAAGACCAAAATAAATAATATTGAATATTTTAAAAAGAAGTTGTGCTATATATAGATTAAGCCCATGGACTTGAAACTACATAAAAAAATGAATGTCCCAAATATTTCGAAATGTGACAAATAGTGACTCGGACGACAATGACCCTATTCTTTATATCTGTTTCAATTTTAAGTATTGTAACTTTATTGTCGACCAATATTTTTCAAACGATTTAATGTAGTAATGTTAACTATTTATTTACATTAAAGCCTTTAATTGTAAACTTAAAATTAAAAGTCTTTTTGGATTTAAGGATTTCGATTCTGGTTTAAGAAATACTAATCAGTTATTTTATAACATTGTAGCGCTCAAATTCAATTCAAACAAGAAGCTCTATATATGATATAGTTAGAATGTAAACTGTGTTTATTATATTTACCAACAAGAAGGAAGTACTCAGTAGATGTGTTTGAGTTTTGCAGAGAAAATAATTGTTGAAAGATTTATGGTTTCATTCTTATTCCTTCTGTCTATGCTCCTCTTTATCAATGCATATATCATCGTCGACTAAATGTATATTTTATGGATAATCGCAACTGTATATGTAACTTTTGCTTGATGTTTATTTAAATGAGGGTAAAATATATTACGAAATATTCAATGCTGTGCTATGTACTAATTTTTTTTTAAGAATTAAGTCACCAATCTCCGTAATATGTGCCTTTAACACATCTGACATTGAAGCTGTATTTAATGGGCCATTTAAGACACAGGTTACACAAAATTCGTTATGGACAGAGGCCAAAAATATACCACAACCAAGACCTGGAATGGTAAGCTTGTTTTAAGTGTTTATGTTACGGTATTGCTAGACATTTTGAATAGTCGAAACATAAATATTTTACACAACACTGAAGATAAAAAGTTATCAATTAAAGATCGAATCAAGCACTGAGTCTAGCTTTTTTTTGATATGCATATACATTTTCTTCAGTCATTTATGAATGATTTCGAATAATGATGATGACAAATCTAAAGGATAAATAACTGTTATAACTGGGAGGTTTAGCGAGCAATACAATCAAGTTTGTCTTTCTATCGGAAAATTCATTTACCATGTCGAAAATTAACTGTTTTTTTATGCCCCACCTACGATAGTAGAGGGGCATTATGTTTTCTGGTCTGTGGCTCCGTTCGTCCGTCTGTGCTTCCGTTCGTCCGTCCGTCTGTTCGTTCGTTCAGGTTAAAGTTTTTGGTCAAGGTAGTTTTCGATGAAGTTGAAGTCCAATCAACTTGAAACTTAGTACAGTTGTTGCTTATGATATGATCTTTTTTGATTTTAAAGCCAAATTAGACTTTTGACCCCAATTTCACGGTCCACTGAACATAGAAAATGAAAGTGGGAGTTTCAGGTTAAAATTTTTGGTCAAGGTAGTTTTTGATGAAGCTGAAGTCCAATCAACTTGAAACTTAGTACACTTGTTGCTTATGATATGATATTTTTAATTTTAAAGCCAAATTAGACTTTTGACCCCAGTTTCACCGTCCACTAAACATAGAAAATGAAAGTGGAAGTTTCAGGTTAAAGTTTTTGGTCAAGGAGTTTTTGATAAAATTGAAGTCCAATCAACTTGAAACTTAGTACATATGTTCCCTATAGTATAATCTTTCTAATTTTAATGCCAAATTAGATTATTACCCAATTTCACGGTCCATGGAACATGGTAAAGAATAGTACGAGTGGGGCATCCGTGTACTTTGGACACATTCTTGTTTCTTCAGATGTTACATTGGTTGGACTTTACCCGTTTTTAATTTACTTTGTAATTCAGTGTTTTCGCTAATACTTTTCTTTACGTATTATCGAATGAGCATTGCCATCAAATTGAGACACGATATAATACTGACCGATCAAACTGTAAAGCGTTACTTTACAAAAGAGGCAGAACAAAATCCAACAACGCACAGGACAAAAAAGAATAAAGAAATAAGTGCAAACAACACAACATCATGAACATAGAACAGCACGAACAATTTGTTTCATAATCTTGATAAAATATACGATATTTAATTTTCACATTCACATCGTTAAAATACACAGTCAAAGTATGGTTCAACTTTATAATGGCAAGATTAAAGTTTAAAACAAACACTTCAAATTTCAAAATATTTGGCTAAAAGCCTTTTTGATATAATATATTTTATCACCGCAAAAGTGTCTATGAACCTTTTTTTTGTAGAAACATATGATACTTATTCATGCTTAAGCAAATCTGCTATATTTGAACAAGACCAAATAAGTTTGGAATATATTTCATTCGGATTTATTTGATTTGTTAATGGCTGTAGAAACGTTTTGCCCAAAGAAAAAAATAACTTATGTTCAATTTGTTTCCAGTGTATTAATAATTCAATGGCTCAAAGTGAAGATGTTCTCAACTTTATTGCCAACCATCCTCTTATGCACAAATCTGTTCAGCCTTTGTATGGAAAGCCAATCTTTGTCTTGTATGACCATCTACAGAAATTAGAAATACACAAGAATATGTCGGAAATTGTGTTTTATGCAGGCTCAGGTATGTATCAAAAAGTATACAAATGTCAATGAGACGACAAAGCCATCGTGTTAATATTACGATTATATCAAAATCAAACGGGATCTTGAATTTTTTTTAAGTATCGTATGCATAGAAATTGGCTTATTCTTTTTTTGGGTAAACTATTTTATTAAAATGATTTAAAAATGAACTGAAGCTGAGTAAGGAAAAAAGAATTATAAGTACATTATTTGGCTCTTCAAATCAATAAAATGATGCAATTAAGTTTAATAAGCATATCATTAAATGTCATGTTAGAATAATGGTTATACCAAGTTCAAATTAAAAAAAGACAAACAAATGTCAACAGGATTGTAAACAAGTAAACTCTGTTCTACTTTGCGAAAATCAAGTCAATTATTCATTAGGTCTCCTGTTCATGTACAAGTAAAACAACATTTGAGAAAGAAAAAAAACTAATTTATCCAATATATATTATTAAGTAGTTTAAACTTGCAATGAGATGAAAATATTGTTTGCTCCGCGTTGGAGGCCTCCTTGTGACTTTGAGATGAAGAACAGCAACTAGAGAGCCGTCCCTTTTCTTTTTTTGTTTTTGTTGTTGTGCGTGTAACTTCTGTGCTGACATAAATTATCATCGATATGGTCATATTTATAAATTAACTGTTTACAAAAGTTTTGAATTTTTGAAATACTAAGGCTTTTCTACCTCAGAAATAGATTACCTTAGCTGTATTTGGCAAAAATGTTAGGAATGCTGGTCCTCGATGCTCTTCAACTTCGTACTTTGTTTTGCCTTTTTGCCTTTTTTGGATTCGAGCGTCACTGATGAGTCTTTTGTAGACGAAACGCACGTCTGGCGTAAATACAAAATTTAATCTTGGTATCTATGATGAGTTTATGTACTGATTTTGTGTCATAGATAGTAACTCGTATCGTTTGTTTTTGTATCATACTATTTTTAATTGTTGTAGTGTCATTTATATATGTTTTTGATTATTTTCAGGTAGTGGAAAGGTTTATAAATTATTTTCAACAAACGAAAATACTTACGTGTCAAATATGTTCTCACCTTTTCCCAAGAATGAAGCCATCTGGTCTTTAGTCAATATTGTAAGTTTTTTTTTTATTATAAACAATATTAGGGAACATGCCTTGACATAAGACAGCCTAATGCGATATATATCACAAAAAAATATAAATAGTTTCACCATTATAGATTTGGTTTTGCACATTCTTAATGTTGTTTTTTTTGCGTTGTGTTATGTATACCGTTGCTTTATTTTTACCTTCGACTCGTGATTGTTTATATCCCTTTGGTATCTTCCGTCCTTTATTTCCCCAAAATGGCTATCTATAACTAGTTACAACTTACTTTCTTGCGCACTTATACCAGTATTATGCGTATGTAGTTTCTTATAATCATTGCAAATTAAATTGCAGGGAGACTTTGTATTGGTTGGAACGGATTATTCAGTGAGACAAATAAATGTGATAAACTGTGCGCAGTACATAAAGATTGATCAATGTATAAAGGATCCCCATTGTGCCTGGTTGGACACTGTATGTCGTTCTATGAAATATATATCTTCAAATCCTAACGTGTAAGTAAAAGTTACTGTAGATTACACACTATTTCAAATAATAATAAAAAAGTAAATGAATAAATCACTTATTCAATAGGTAGAATTATGTGCTTCATTTGAAAATTCGGTAAGGATGGCGAAAGGCTATAATTGGAAGACGAGAACGGTTGATTAACTTTCAAAAACTAACACAAGTTTTAATGAATGTTTGCAACTGCTGTTTATAGATGTTTAAATCTCCTAACACGATTTAGAAGAGATAACAAAATAAAAATAAAGACGAAGGGAATCTCATCAACGTCAAAAGAAGCATGACTGAGTGCGTTGACACGATAAGCGTCTCCTGCAGTGTATGTATTCCCAACAATGCGCCGTCACACGTAGTCAACATTTCATAACAATCGACACAATAACAGATCAGACGACTTTTAAAACCACACCAAAAGAGCAAAACCAGATTGCTAATGATTCATAGACGTATTTTAAAATAACGGAAAGTTTAACTAAAACCTTTTATATTTCAGCTAATTACATATATAAACTGAATCCATTTATTCAATATATGACTGAGGTTAAAATCTTTTTGCTTAGTCTAAAACCAGATTGGGCACTTTTTCGTTGTTTGAGTGAAATATCCATTGCGTTTCCTTTGAGTTTTAGAGTTCCTTTTTTACGGCATAACAATACAACACATCTCCTATTCATAGAACGATTTAATGCAAAATCGTTTGTTCTCCAAGAGCTTTAGCTTTGTCTACTGTCAATCAACATTAAAACATTTCTTACAGCTTTTGGGTGTATCTTTTGAAAGTATTAATCATTGTGATATGGGGCACGCAACTGTTTGAAGTGTCTAGAATTTTTATTATTCGCTATTGCAAAGAGGCCTACCTTTTTTGAACTTAACCTGCATGAAGTTTTTTATGTTGTATATATTTTCTAGCACTCGGATGCAAATATATACGTATGCCAACTTTAGTTTAACAGATCGTTTTCCATATATGTGTGAGTACCAAGAACCTAATATAAATTTACAATTTCATTATAGGCAGCATGAAGCTAAAGTGATAAATCTAATATCCAAATTTCTTAGTAAATTTAAATTTTCATTTTCATTTTCATTGCAACATTTGAGAAAAAGAACCAATAGTTAACTAATTTAATCGACAAGACAGCTACAGAGCAGATACCAAATATCGACCATTTATTGTATTTAATGCGATGCAGTGACTATATTTTGCCGGTTTTTTTTTTACCAAGTACACTTGATCTTTTACCGTTAAAACCAAAACCCTATTATCATTTCCCATCGTTAAAACATAAATGCATGTATCAAAAACATATAGTGGTATATACAAACATTTTTTTTAAAGAAAAATGTATGTAGTACAAATTGGAATAATGATTTAAAGACAAAATTAGAACGTTTTTCGTACATATCTCGTGCTTCCATGAGTTTTCCCGCTTAAAAAAAGCGAAATCGAGATAAATCTTGTACATGGGTCACGATGTATGCTGTTTAACCCATGAGTTAAACTGTAATTAGTCAATAATACTATGTATATCTCTGAGTCTGTGTTATACGTACGTAGATACATGTCTATCAATACCCGTTTTGTATATTTGTAAATATTGAGTGAGTGCATTATTTGATTTGTAGTTCATCCGGAAATTCCAAAATGGTTACGTGTTATTGCATTTGAAACGAAACTTGTGATTGAATGGATGTCTGGATTTAGCGGAGACGAGCCACAAGTTTTTGTACTAGAGTTCAGAAAATATGATGAAATTCACTGGTCAAGTGCTAAAGTAAATGAAACAGACAAGCAAAGTGATTTACAAAGTTTCGAGCTAACTGGTCTAACTGAGGGTCAAATTTATAAAATACGAATTTGCGCAGAAAACTCAGTTGGAAGAAGTCATTTTACAGAAATACTTACTGTATCAACAGTTCATCTCGAAGACGATATAGTGGAAGGTTTGTACATAACGGTTTGAAAATTCTCAATGCATACATAATTCATTGATATGTTTTTATGCAGTTAAGCTGCATTATGCGAGCACCCTAGATTTGTGTTCTACCCAATAAATGCTGAAATATTTGCCATTGTTATTATCTAGCTGGCTACTATGTTATATATAACTAATTGAACACTTTTTTAATACTTTTTATTCTGGATTACAAAACATATGACCAGAAAAACCTTAAATGATCGTCGAATCACCCAAAAGTTTTGAAGTTACACATATGAAGTAGAGCTCATTAGGAATCCTTGTGTAGTTTATTATGACCTGTGCTTTTGGCTAAGATGTCAAAGAACAATTGTATAAAATATTTAATCGCCGAAAATCTCTTAAGACAATTAGTTTAGATTTCCCAACTGGCAAAAGTCGTAGGAATATTGTTTGTCATCAATACGTAGTACAACTACGTCAGTAGTCTGTCATATAATAAGTTCAACTGTTCATGCTCATATCCAACTATCTCCGTCATCACGTGACTTTTACACTTACGTTGTATATTATTAATGGCCGATTGATTATCAATGACAGTGAACGGGGTACATAGATAAAACGGTCATAACTTTTTTGTTATAATGTATATTTTCCCTCCCAACCCCGCGTTTTACAGTTAATGAATTTTTACAATTAAATATGTATTAAGTTTCAGTTCAGAAATATGATTTCGTGCTTCGAAATAAGTTTGAAAATTGAGGTGACATAGCCACACAGCCTCCGTTGACATCTTCGCTAAAACTCGATAAAATTGCAATGGGACCTTTTTGTACTATCAATTTTCTCAACTAATTTATTGTTACTTATATCCTCCCAACCCCTAAAAAGATCGACAACATATTCATTTAAATGAAATCGCAAACCATATCAGTTCAGGTATTAAACTTTTTGCTTCGAAATTTGGTTGAAAAGTTCATATTTTGGCAGTCTTCAGCAATATTTTCAAAATGGCGGCCACTGTTGAATGTTCACAACGACACGACATGCCGGTATTAATTTTGTTATAAATCAAAAAATAGTATTTCAAAAATTTATCAAAGTGTGTCTTTTTGTACTTAAGAAATTTCTTTTTTAACATGTTCTTCAATATATTTATTAGAAACAGTCTCTCACACTAAAAATAAAGATTTACATGCACAGACCATTCAGTTTACATGTACAGTGATAGCTTGGGGGGACATGGGAATATATATTTTTGAAGATTTGTACGATGAAAATCGCAAAATTGTTAGATGCATGTCTTTTCAATAATTGTCTTACCTTAATGTAGCATAGAATTAAACATTGTTTCCCTCTGTTAAAGTGGATACATGCTATTTGTTTTGATAAAATTTCGAAGTTACATATAACAAAATGGCGACCAAATAATTTTCAAACGTAGACGATGTTCGACACTTATTTTGCACATGCAAATAATTCAATAAGATTTAACTGTTTGTATTGCAATTAAATATGACACGTTATTGTAACTCGTTTGATAATCAAGGATAAAGCTAGATTGTGGAGATATTAATTAAGTCATCAACGTGATCAAAGAAAACAAACATGGCAACGTGGCCTAATCACGATGTAAGTTTTGACAAGACCTAATATATATATTAGTATTATACGATTGATTATGAAATAATGTTTTTATAATATTTCATATTAACAAAAGGAAATCACGGATGGATGGTAACAAAGATGAAATATCTATATATATTTTTTTGAAATCATTACACGGGTAACCAGTACATTTTATATAATCCTAATTAAACCAGTCACATACAGAGTTATCGAACCTAATTATGACTGGAATAGTTGCATATGTGTTGGCGGCAATTTCAAGTTAGAAAACCGCTAGCTTAAATCGTCGACAGATAATGTGTAAATTTGAGTAAAATCGTATCTGATTGACAAAAACAACATTGTAAACACAACAACAATGGCTGCCGTGAAGACAGAATTTTACAATATCGGATCCGATTCCGTAAGCGGATAAGGGTAATTCCGGGTTTTGGCGATCAACTACAAAAAAAAATCCAGGCAGGTGACAAAATACATCTATGCATGGTAAATGAATATAAACACTAGAATCGAAAACCGAAAGATATATGAAAAAGAAAGATAAAGCAGAAAATAATGTATACAGGAACTCAAAATTACTTTTTGACAAATTTTAATGTCAAAATCAAATACAAAGGAGGGACGAAAGATACCAAAGGGACAGTCAAACTCATAAATCTAAAACAAACTGACAACGCCATGGTTAAAAATGAAAAAGACAATAGTAAACATGACACAACATAGAAAACTAAAGAATAAACGACACGAACCCCACCAAAAACTAGGGGTAATCTCAGGTGCTCCGGAAGGGTAAGCAGATCCTGCTCCACATGTGGCACCCGTCGTGTTGCTTATGTGATTACAAATCCGGTAAATAGTCTAATTCGGTAGGTCACATTCATGAAAGGGAAGGGGATTGTAGTTACGACGTCAGGAACATATCCGATATCATTTGTGAAACGGTTATTCCATAACGGTCAACCAACTCGTGATGGCGTCCGTAAAATTTACGAAGGGATGATTTCAACTTCACCATTTGGAACTCTTGGTTTAATAGCTTCCTTGTGAGCAGCAACCCTCTATCAAGAAAATCATGATAGGAAATGCAAGCACGGGAATATCGTATCAATTGGGAGATATATACCCCGTATGCAGGTGCTGCTGGAATGTTGCTAATTAGAAATGGAAAGTTCACAATTGGAAAGCTGAAATCATCTCTTTTGTCGTAAACTTTTGTTTTCAACCGACCCTCATTGTGACAGCTGGGAATAGTATATCTAACAATATATATGTTCATGTTCACAGTGTAAATTTTCTCTATCAGTGATAAATAATGATTATGCATGTGAGATGCTTTTAAAGTGTTAACATATTACTGCAATTTTGAGGGGTATTTTTTCTCAATTTTGAAGGTTCGATTAAAGTAGCTGGAAGTTTCTTACTTTATTTTCACAAATAATGCGACTATATTATATAATACCGGAATGTGAGCAAATCATACGATATATAGGTGGCGTCCTTTGGGCCACTCTACCCCCTCCTGTTTGATAACTTGGAAACGGCCAAGAATCCCGACCCTAAACCATATAATCAAATATAGGACACTATAATAAATCAAATAAAATATAGGGGGAGTCCCTGGAGTCACCTCAGTCTCTCCTACTTGGAAATGGTTGAGATCCCCACCGCTGAACCATATATATTCATGTTTGTATCAATATGAAAAATAAAATGAAATATAGGGAGAATCAATGGGGTCACCCCACCCATCCTGTTTTAGAATTTAAAAACCGGTCGAGATCTCCATCCCTAAACCATATATATTCATGTATGTGACAATATAACAAATAAAATAAAATATAGAGGGAGTCCCTTGGGTCACCCCACCCTCTCCTGCTTGAGAATTTGAAAACCGTTGAGATCCCCACCCCTTAACCATATATATTCATGTATGGGACAATATAACAATTCAAATGAAATATAGGGGGAGTCACTATGGTCACCGTACACCCTCCTGTTTGAGAACTTGGAAATGGTCAAGATCCTCACCCCTCAACCATATATACTCCTGTATGGGACAATATAAAAAATCAAATGAAATATAGGGGAAGTCCCTGTGGTCACCCCACCCCTCCTGTATTAGAACTTGGAAACGGTTCAGATCCCCACATCGAAACAATATATATTTATGTATGGGCCAATATAACAAATTAAATGAAATATAGGGGGAGTCCCTGGGGTCACCCCACACACTCCTGTTTGAGAACTTGGAAACCGATGAGATCCCAACCCCTAAACCATATATATTTATGTATGGGACAATATAACAAATCAAATGAAATGTAGGGGAAGTCCCTAGGATCACCCTACCCTTCCTGTTTGAGAACTTGAAAACCGTCGAGATCCCCACCCCATAAACCATATACATTCATGTATGGGACAAAATAACAAATCATATACATTTACTATGGGCAGGTCAGTCATACCTCACCTTTGATCCCAGTAGTAGTGAACATTTGTCCAAATTCATGTCTCATAACTTTTGTACTATAGAACACAAACTCTTTCCAGGGAAACCAGTCCATTCATACTATTACATGTTCGTACTAAGTCAACTTGTACTACTAGCAATCAACTAAAACCAACGATAACTACCAAGTAGAACAACTGCAATCATTGCGAACTTGTACCACTGCAGACTCACCATAAAAATAAACATTGATATATGCATTGGTTTTGAAACCTTGATGACATATAAATCATTTGCCTTAATAATTAATTCATTAGATAAAATAAATGTACAATATATGAATGTTTAATGCTGAAGCAACATTGCCACAGTTTTCATAATTACGTTTGCCTTGGTTTTTGGTTAACTGCCTTCAGCGCTTGCAGCGCTTTGATTGTTAATTACATTATCTAACTATTACTGCACATGTGGAGCAGGATCTGCTTACCCTTCCGGAGCACCTGAGATCCCCTCCAGTTTTTAGTGGGGTTCGTGTTGCTTAGTCTTTAGTTTTCTATGTTGTGTCTTCTGTACTATTATTTGTCTGTTTGTCTTTTTTTTATGTTAAGCCATGGAGTTGTCAGTTTATTTTCAATCTATGAGTTTTACTATCCCTTTGGTATCTTTCGTCCCTCTTTTATCAAACATAGATTTACAAAAAACACATTGACGGATTCGGTATAACTCAATCTACCTATTTTGTTGTATACGACTTTTGAAAAATTATATACAGTTTACTTTATTAATTATGCCGTTAATTTATTTGGTTTGAATTATTTTACATTTTTCTTGTCGAGGCCTTTCATGTCTGACTACATTAACGGTATGTTTCTTCCCATTGTGAAAAGTCGAGCATTTGCCTACAAATGCTTTCATTTACTACACATTATCCCTATTGAATAGTTATCTCATTAATAATCCTGCCACATCTCTTTATTTATGTATAGAAAAGTCACTGTAACTCACCAAACACATTAACTAAACATGTCAACTTAAAAAATAATACAACTTATGGTAACCGTACTGCCTTCGACAATGAACAAAGTCATACGCATAATCAATTATAAAAGACCCCGAAATAACAAAGGTAAAACAATTCAAACGCGAAAACTTACGGCCTCATTCATGTACAATATAAGGAACAAAACACAAAGATACAACACAACAACAAACGACAACACACTGCTTATTGTCACAGGTTTATTATCATTTATAAATTAAAACCAAATTAAATTTTTTTTTTTAAATCTTGATTTAAGGTCTACCCGATCGACCTTCCCAGCTAAAAGTCATAGAAGTATGGAAAACAAGGTTAATAATTGAATGGATACCTGGAATACATGTAGGAACCGATCAAATATTTGGTTTGAAATATACAAAGAATGATGGAGTCGAATGGACATCTGTAGAAATAAAGCAAACTCAAATGTCAAATGATCCAAAAAATATAACGTTAACAGGCCTAACTGAATGTCAGATATACACATTGCATATGTATACAGAAAACGATGTGGGTGAAAGTTACACTACAGAAAATATCACTGTGAAAACAGATTGTTCAGGTAAGGATTTTCAAAAGTTAATAGAACATCAATACTCTCCCGGTAGAAATATTTTCTCTTTCACAATATGTTTTTTAGACAAAAAAGTTGATATGTTTTTCGTTTATTTGAAATGTGCATTTTTTAAACGCGCAACTCTAAATATACGTACTTGCATATGTTTCATGAATAAACCTTGTGTGGTATTTTGAATGAAATATGTTTTATTTTTATTTTAGGCCAACCAGTAAAACCACAACATATGAGAGTTATACAGACATTCAAAACAAAGTGTTTGATTGCATGGATTCCAGGTTCTAGAACTAATCTAACATTCATAATAAAATTTGTGAGCAAAGATAACTTTTTATGGCAATTGATTGAACTAAACCAAAGTGATACAACCAACGTAATAAACACTTTTGAATTATCAAACCTAAATGGATGTGCAACATATACCTTACAAATGACCGCAAAAAATTTCTATGGCGAAAGTCAACCAACAGAAAACATCACGTTTACTACAGACTGTCCACATCCAAGTGAAAAGGAAGGTTTGTAGTTTTAACATATTTCCTATTAGGCGAGTGACATTTTCAGAAAAGACGCTTAGTTAGTGACTTTAATGCACCCACCTAACACACAGCTAAATTTTTTATATGTTATAGTATAAGATATGAACTTCCTTTTTTGGTCGGTCGTAAAAAAATCGTACGGTTCATTTTTTTTTTTATAAAAATTGAATTAAAATCGAGAAATAATTCCAAATTGAAAAATGACAAACAGTGGTGAAGCGTGAAAAATAACATGTAGCTCTTTTTTCTGCTGTCACAATGCAAAAATTATGTACGTTTAACATGTCAATGTATAAAAAACTACTTTTCAAAAATAAAAGAAGTAATTTTTGCGAAAGAAAAAAGATTTTTTGACATTTTTGGATTTTTTTTTATAAAAATGGTGCTAATTTTCATATTTTTTTTTCATTTCTAGATATTTTCGGCTTCAAACCAACATTACTGATGTTCGTATAATTCAAAAATTCATTACGTGTTTAATACATATCGTTATCACTGTATTATTCTTGATTTTATACACTTTTACACACTCCCCCTTTTCAATCAAATTTCTAAAACCGCTTTCTCTGTTAATTTCCCTCAAGTTAACGGATCTTAACGCTTCGAAAAAGAGTATAAATACCATGAAAGCAATTGTTTTTGTACAAATATTACGCAAATTATAAAAAAAAAATTCAAAGGACCATGGAAGCTGAGATGTCAACGTTTCCTCTTGGTAGAAAATCAATATCTTATTCTTCTTAGTCATTTTGCACTTACAAAAGGCAAAGATTATGAATGACTATTGAAAAATACTTCTTTCTCAATAGGATCAATGCAAATTTTAGTTTTGCAACTAAAATTACTCAAAAATGTGTCAAATCTGATATTTTCCCCATGAACTTGAACATGAGATACGTCCACCTTTTAAATTTTCTACCGTTTTAACCATCGCTTACGGTAAACTTATTGATGGTGCAAATTTGGTCAGTATTTTAGAGGAAGCATAGTATATATATATGTGCTAGGGCCACGTCAAGAGCCTGTATGTTGACATGTTATAAATACTTTAATATATGGGTATATCTGTTCATTCAGGTGACAAAAAATTGAATTCTTCGTAAATATTTGAAATACACTAAATGTTCTACCTCAGGGGTATATATTACCTAATCCGTGAATTTTAAATATTCTTCGAAGTTTTACTTGGTTCGAGCGTCACCGATGAGTCTTGTATGTATGTAGACGAAATGCATGTCTAACGTAAGCAATCGATCATAACCAAGCTTTTAGTTATCCAATTAAAATTGTTTTAGAACCTTTATAGCTTATTATTCAGTGTTGGCTATTGCTTCTTGTTTTAGGCCATACGATAAGCTATAGTTGTTTACCTCAAAGCAGTTAGTCTCTGGTATACAGAGATCATAGTGTTCTTTTAATCATATTTATCAAAGGTACCGGGCTTATAATATGATATCTTCAGGCTTCTCATTCTAACTACGGTTTAACAATTTACGAGAAGTAATGTCAGAGGTTCCAACGATGACCTAACACTTCGTTGTATTCTATAGACATTGAACAACTGTGTGCTGTTTACAAGTTCTATAACAAGTGGGAATTATGGTTAGCGATGCACCATGTTTATTGTGCATGTATAGATTTTTTTATTAAATATATGTACCTTTACCAGCAGTTCATGCTCTTATATGTTTCAACAGCTCATCATCTATCTTTGTTTCTAAGAAAAATCTCTTTTAACGCTTTCGAAATCATCAATAGATGGTGGGTCTATTACAAATTATACAAAATTCACATGGACTCGTAGATCGGTGCGGCAAGAAAACTCTTAAGTGTCCGAAACTAAAAATAAGTATGTATAAGTCTAATCAAGACGATTTGAGCAAGCTACATATCAGACTTCCAAGCAAAACGATTGCCATCGTGTCGCGCCTGCCACCAAGTGCATCATCATTCAAACTACATGTTCTGAAAGCTAACAAACAAAGACATGGCGTCATAACAACTAAAAATGGCAGTAGGTTTACCCAAGTAAGAGTACAGATGACAAAAGTGGTCTTAATACGTCATAATGTCTTCAGAATTTGATAAATTTGTTCTTGTGAAGGAAATATATGCAAAAGGGAACTTGTGCATGTACTGAAATCATTGTAAGCCTCTGTTACAGTGAATTATGCCAGTAACAGCGAAGTATCAGTAAAGCAAAAGCTTCACAAACTGAGTTTTAAAATATGAATTTCGACTGTCTTATATTGTTAAAAATACACAAAATTGAAATTGGAATTATTTGTAATTAATTAGATTTATTTCGTTTCTTTTAACGAAATAGATTATTCACAGAAACTCCTCCAGAATGGCAAAAAAAAAACCTATATATAGGTTTAGCCGAACTAAATCCCGCAAATTCATATTAGTTGACAAATATCTATATATATATCTAAGTTACCGGTAAGAAATTAATGCTTGCATTTTTGACTGCAACCTTTTGACTGCACAAATGTGAGTGAAAAAAATGCAGTCGCAATAAAACAAATACGTTAAGAAATCCCAAATGTCAAATTTCTTGATTGACAACATATTTGTTACGTTCGGAGGACGTGTTTTTCAACAGACTGTCGGCATTCCAATAGGAACAAACTGTGCCCCTCTACTTGCCGACTTGTTTCTTTAATATTATGAGGCTGACTTCATGCAGAAACTTCTTAGGAAGAAAGATAAGAAGTTAGCAATATCCTTTAACTCTACTTTTCGCTATATAGATGATGTTCTTTCACTAAATAATTCAAAATTTGGTTACTATGTGGAACGCATCTATCCAATCGAGCTAGAGATAAAGGATACTACAGATACAGTTAAGTCGGCCTCATATCTTGACTTACATCTAGAAATTGACAATGAGGATCGGTTGAAAACAAAACTTTACGACAAAAGAGATGATTTCAGCTTTCCAATTGTGAACTTTCCATTTCTAAGTAGCAACATTCCAGCACCACCTGCATACGGGTATATATCTCCCAAATGATACGATATTCCCGTGCTTGCATTTCCTATCATGATTTTCTTCATAGAGGGTTGCTGCTCACAAGGAAGCTATTAAATCAAGAGTTCCAAATGGTGAAGTTGAAATCATCCCTTCGTAAATTTTACGGACGCCATCACGAGTTGGTTGACCGTTATGGAATAACCGTTTCACAAATGATATCGGATATTTTCCTTACGTCGTAACAACAATCCCCTTCCCTTTCATGAATGTGACCTACCGAATTAGACTATTTACCGGATTTGTTATCACATGAGCAACACGACGGGTGCCGCATGTGGAGCAGGATCTGCTTACCCTTCCGGAGCACCTGAGATCACCCCTAGTTTTTTGGTGGGATTCGTGTTGTTTATTCTTTAGTTTTCTATGTTGTGTCGTGTGTGCTGTTGTTTGTTTGTTTTTTTCATTTTTAGCCATGGCGTTGTCAGTTTGTTTTAAATTTATGAGTTTGACTGTCCCTTTGGTATCTTTCGTCCCTCTTTTAAAGGTCACCGTGGGACCTAACTTTAATTTGTAAATCACCGCATTCTAATTTTTGCATCTGGGGTGAGCTTCACAACAAATTTTACGACTAAAGCTGGTCTTCAGTCATTAAAATTTCAGTTTACTAACGATTAATCTTGTCTTAAATTTATTTGTGAACCGACTTCTGTATCTGAAGTTTGGCGAACCTTAGTTTTGCAGCTATATATGTCGCGGGCAAGAGTCCATTATCATTAGATCCATATCACCGTGACCTGATTTTAGTTAATTGCCATCCCCTATTACATGATGTATATGCATACTTAGTTTGGAAAACCCAGGTTCAACGGTTCAAAAGATATGGACCGGACACAACCAGACAAGCACGGATCAAACAACGTTTGAAAACTTGACGGCTTTTGATGTCAAAATGAACTGATTTAATTTATGAAGAACTACGTGCCATCTCATAATACATCTCTGAACTAAGTGTGTTTAACATCAGTGCAGTTCTATAGTTCAAATCAATGCATTTTTATTTGAAATCATTGGTTTTTGGATGAACGGTATATCTGTATACATGTATAAGTTACCCGATTTAATTCGACACGGGCCGCAAACAAGTGGGGAATGACGGACGGACAGAATTAAAATGTGATTCGTATATCCTTTTAAACTTTGCTTGTGGTTCTATTAAACATGTAAATAGTGATTTCTGATCTTGACACGGTTTGTAGGTTGTTAACAAACAGGAGACTATTGTCACTGTTGATGTGACAAAGACGTCTACTTTTTACTCTCTTTATTACGTTGTTTTCTCTCCTTTTGATTCGTCGAGCTTACAAATATTTCATCATATTCTTTTTTTTTTGCATGGCACACCATCAATTATAGTAAATATTAACACATTTAAGGTCAAATATTTGTTATTATACGTCGTTTTTGTAAAAAGTACCGTTTTACCTATAGCAGAGTGAAAACGTCAAAATGACGTCAATTATCGCCAAACCATGAACGATATGCAACTAAGAATCAGAGAGACGTTATTATAGTATCGTGTAAAATAAAATTTGAATATACTATATTACCAGCTGCTTTAAATAAGACAATAATACTACAAAAGTGCTATTCTTTCAATTTTTTATGAATGACCTTTGACCCCAATTTAAAAAAAGAAATGCACCATATTTCACTTTTACGACCGGAAAAAATGGAATCTACACATGTTTTCCCTTCGAATGATATATCATATAGTTGTGTGTTAGATAGGTGTATTAATAATATTTTTCAGGTCTGAATGTCACTCGCCTATATGCAAATCAGAGTATTCTGTATTCTAAATAAAAATTTTAAAAAATTGCTTGCCTATTGATCATTTAGTAAAAGAAAACTTCTCAATTGATGATGAGATAGGTAAAATTAAGAACGGAAATTGGGATTGTGTTAAAGAGACAACAACCCGACCAAAGTGTGGAAAACAGCCGAAGGCCATCAATGGGTCTTCAATTCAGCGAGAAAATACTACAATCGGAGGCGTGTTTAAACTTAACCCTAAACAAAACAAATGTACTAGTTCAGTAATAATAGACGTCATACTTAACTCCGGAATATGTAAACGAAATAAAAATAAAAAAATAAAAAGATGTCTGTTGAATTTCAGCGGCAAATGTTGAAAATCGAAAATGTAGTACAAGGCAAATTAAGAAAATAATCTGTATCATCATCATCATGATTTAATCACCTGATTCAGCTGCGTCTTTTTTAAATTCTAGTATCTATTGTAAGGATTTTCGACAACAGGAATAGAATTTTTTATCTGCACTTATACTTCTGGAATTTTTCCCTTTTAATGAGGTTAAACTACATACTTAATTTGGACTCTTTTAATTATTTACAGACAAATCTGTCACATCACAAGGTTCACATACAAATAAAAATAAAGGTTTGTAGTTTAAAGCATATTATCATATTGTTATTAGTACTATATAGTACACCAATGTTCAATCGTTCAAATTAATTCAGTATGTTTATTTTGTGTAATTGAAACTTTTATTATTTTGGTCATCAAATACACAAAACTGTAATATTTTAAATTGAAGGTGAACGGTAAAAAAATAACTGATTAATATGGTGATCAAAGGTACCAGGCTTAAAATTTGATACGCAAGACGCTCGTTATGTTTACATACGACTCATCATTGACGCTCAGATCAAAATAGTTATAAAGCCAAACAAGTACAAAGTTGAAGAAGATGGGGGACCCAAAATTCCAAAAAAGTGGTGCCAAAAAAAAAATACAAAATAATTGATATTAATGTCAACACCGAAGCGCTGACTACTGACAAATTAATCCAATATTCATATAAAATCGAAATGTTAATTTGATTAAAAACAACGTTTTTTCATTATTAATTGTAATATAACTCAAATAATGAAGAAATTGCTTCATTATTGATCATTCATTTATAGAAGACTTCACTATTGATGATATTAATAGGTGGCTGTTTAACGTCAGCGATAAATTTGAAAATCGAAAATGTAGTACAAAGAAAATATTTTGAAAAATATTATGTAATGATTAGGATACGTAAAGCAACTCATTCAACTGATTACAAAATTTTAATCCTAGTATCTATGATAAGTTTTCATATTATGATTTTCCTTCCAAAGATCTTTTTATTTATTTGAGCGTCACTTATGAGTCTCTTGTAGACTAAACGCGTGTTTGATGTACACAATTTAATCCTGGTCTCAATGATGATTTAATTCTTACATGTAGTTTGTTTTTGTTACAAAATCAAAATATTAATTAGTTTTGATATTTTGTAGAAAATATTTAATACTAGTCTTACCTTTTAAATCAAATGGATACGAATGGATTAAGGCAGTTGATCAGATTTAACAAAAAAAGTTGATCAGAATCAGATTTGGATTTATGAGTTTTGAACAGCGGTATACTACTGTTGCCTTTATTTAAGGCTGTAGGGACGTTGATACAAATCAGAATTAAAACAAACATTAATGGATCTAAGAATAGCACAAGCTACATCATCCTTGAAAGACCGAAATGTTGTAAAGCACCCGTCTACTTCTATGATAAATCTGGTGTTGTACCTGCAGATAAATCCCTACAACATCTTGGTTGTGTGTAAATAAGTTTTGACAATTTACTTGGAATTTCAAGGTAAAACACCGGACACACTTATTAAGGGGAAATTTTGGGTACTCATTTGTCTGTTCTATGTTTCTTACGGATTTCTACAAAGAGTAGGAACTTGGTCTTCCTTGGTAGAATTGGTTACACAATTTACATAATTGAATTTCAAAGCTGTTATGTAACTACTTCCTCTAGAAGCGGTGTGAAGCAGATGTGGATACTAAAATATTCCAAAGAGCTGTAAGAGAACAGCTGCAGTAGTACTGAAGACGTAAAAGCAATAGTAGTATACCGCTGTTCAATAATCATAAATCGATTTGACAAAAAGCAGTTGATCTCTCTACCATTTACATATTCCCCATTACAAATTAAAATTGAAAGATTTGATCGTGCTTTGTTTTATTGAGAAAAAGGTCGTGTGTCAAAGAGGGATACATCATACATCATAAACTGTTATCTAAAACTGACACCTTGATGGATAGTTGTCTCATTGGCAATCATACCACATCTAGATCTCCTTTTTTATATTACACAGATGCTTGCTCTCTTGATTGACAACATATTTGTGGTTCGTGTTGTTTATTCTTTAGTTTTCTATGTTGTGTCATGTGTACTTTTTTTTGTTTGTTTGTCCTTTTCATTTTTCGCCATGGCGTCGTCAGTTTATTTCGATTAATGAGTTTGACTGTTCCTGTGGTATTTTTCGTCCCTTTTTTGTGCAACAAATAGTCGGCATTAGCTGTAGCCCTGTTCTTATCGACTCACTAAATACTACAAAGTTTGGAGACCATTTCGAGCTCATCTATTCCATTATATTTGAAATACAAGATGCAACATATGATGTATACAGTTAAGGTTAGCTTAAAAATTAACAACGATTGTCGATTGAGAACAAAAAGTCAGACAAGATAAATGATGGATGTGGCATGAGTGCCAATGAGACAACTCTCCATCCAAGTCACAATTTACGAAATTAAAACCATTATGGATAAGTACGGTCTTCAACACGGAGCCTTGGAACACACCGAACAGCAAGTTATAAAGGGCCCCAAAAATACTAATGTAAAACCAGTTATACGGGAAACCCTGCACATCAGATTTCTGACTTAGGATAGGTGCAAACAATTGTAGTGCGTTTCAATGTTTTAATAGGTGCAAACCATCATACTTATCTGAAAACAAACATGAATGACTCGCTTCATTTTGAAATGAATGCCCGCTTCCCAATGGTGAACATTTCATTTCTACGAAGCAACATTATAGCAGATGGAGTGTATGTTTCCGAGTTAATATAACATTCTAGAACTTTAATTTCCTTATTAAAACAAAACCTTGTTAGGGGGTAATTAACATCTCAAAGGGAAGCTATCACTCTAAGAGATCAAAGAAGGGCAGTTGAATTCATCCCTTCTAAAATTTTAAGGATGCTATCATGTGTTGGTTGATTATCAAATAATATCTGTTTTCCCAAACTGACCTACCGACCTAGACTTATTACTGGAGATGTTCGTACATATGCAATACTACACTGCCACATGTGGAGCCGGATCAGCTCATCCGTCTGGAACACATGTGATCACAACTGTTTTATTTGGGCTCGTCTTGCTAAGTCTTCTTTTTTCTCTGATGGGTTTTGGAAACAGTTGTTTTTAATTTGGTCCTTTTCTATGTTTAGCACTAAGTTGTCAGTTAATTTTCAAGCTGGTATGTCCTATCATTACCCTTCACCTATATTTTAAAATCAACAGCAGTTGGTAAATCCATTCAAAAAATACAAATCAAGGTGAACAACCAAACTTAAAAATCCGTAGAACTTGAAATTCCAAACGACTCAAACCAAATATGGTCGAGTATGTCGAAAGTGTGAGCATCTCAAACTGTGCATGCTAATCCGTATATTAAATACACACTTATAAAAATGTCATTTGTTTACCCCAAATTATAAATGGTCTTGCATGGTCGATACGGGTCTTAGATGAAAAAACGTCGGTTTACAAGAAGGATGCTACAAATAAACATTGAAAATAAATGAAATATATGCGTATGCGAACGTTTGCTCAATTTTTAAAGAATGATTAGGAAGACGTTCGTAGTGATTCATTATTTTGATACCACCTGCTTGGTATACAATTATATATCAATTGATTTCAATGTTTGTATTTTCGTTATGTTGATCAACGTTAAATATGATGTTGTAGATGCCCAGGGAAACCATTGGGCGCTTGCCATACTCATTGTTCCTGCTGTTATTGTAGCTGTTATAGTTTACTACAAATATTTTCACAAGAAAGAATATAGACCTGGTAAGACTATGTATATTTTAGTTGTACACATTGCATTTTGATTGTCAAAACTGAGAATGAATATTGTTCGTTACTTTTACTTTTCGAATAACTTTGAAAACATTACTATTATAACGTTCTGAAATTTTCTGAATTCTATATATATTTTATAAATATAAATATGAATATATGACAAAACAATGTAAAATAGTATGGATTTTGTGTTACACGATTAATCGTATAAAACATGTTCTTTTTGAAGATCAATTTCATATTCTAACATTTTTTCACAAACAGATAATAAGTGAGCATATAGCAGAACAGTGTTTGTTTTCTGTATATATATATATTTATATAAAAAATGGGGGATGATTGGCAATGAGATAACTATTCACAAGAGACCCATTGAAACAGAAATACAAAACAATAGGTAATTGTATGGCCGTAAACAATGAGCAAAGCCCATACCGCATAGTCAGTTTTCAAAGATCTCGAAATGACAAATGCAAATCATTTCTAACGATAAAACTAAAGGCCTAATTAATGTACAAGAAAAAACAACAAAGTTACAAACGACAACCACCAATTTACCGGTTCAAGAACATACATACAGAATATGGCGGTTTTAAACATGTTAGATGGATCCCAAACCTGCTCTAGCGTCAACAAATGCCGAAGAGTACAGCATATGAACAAATTATAAAATCAGCTGAAAAAAGGCTAACTCATCAGATGAATACCAATAGAAATACATCTTAAACACAATGTAGATGTGGCCGGATATATACTTGTACATCCCAACCACAAAAGTCACTGAATTGAGAAAACTCGTAGTTACTAACAGCTTGTGTAAAGCCAATAACAAGAAATAAAAAAAAAACATGCATCTAACACTAAATAGTAAATACGAAATCACACAATGATCATGAATATGTCTTTATTTTTAGATTTTGAACAGATAGTAAATAATAAATATTCTTAACTATCACATTTTTCTTTGTACATGTATTCCTGTTCAACATCATCATGGATTAAATAAAAAAAAAAAGTAATGTGAAGTCTATCAGAGCGTTTTCAGTGGGTTTTTTTTAAAGACGTAAGCGTTGAGGTAATGAAGAAATAGGTTTAGAACTCAGGCTGAATTATCATCATAGATATGAATATGAAAAAACGAAGCCAAATATAGTGTTGTCCCTACAGTCCAGGCCGCGCCTTTTTTGTATGTGTTTGTCAGTCACATTAAACAAGCTGCTTCAAAGGGATTATGTTTTGATAATTCCTTTTAGAATCTAACAAATGCTCTAGATCTTCTTCATACCTATTCGAATCACACGAAAGACTGATGAAAATATTCATTAGAATTTCAACCGATTTTGTGAAAATAACTATACATTCATTTTACTTGCTGTCCGAAATAGGAAATGATCCAGACAAGCTATGATATATTTCTCTAGGTATGAAAAATTGCTCTGCAAAAACTGTTTAAAAAAAATAGGGATTCGAAAAGAGGGACTGCGAAACTGCATATCCTTAAAGTAGACAGTCAATTTTAAACTCAAAGTTATCAAAAAATCACCTCACCATTATTTAATTGACAGAATGTTAAATTTGACATTTCTATGAACGAACTGTACGTCGTGTCTTTGTGAACTTGAATTCATATCAAGCATTTTGTATGATATTAGAAACTGGTATGTAAAAAGAAAGTGGAAAGGGATTAATATAAGTTGCAATAACTTGTTTCCAAATCCCATATTAATAATTGTGTTTAAATTAAACTTAAGGAAAAGTAATATGACTAGTAAAAGAAGTACTATTAAACTCGATAAAAAACGGCTTTGGATCATTGCACTACTATACAGACAAATGTATGTTGTAAATATTTTTCCGACATTGAACTGATTTGTTTTTCATGTGTTCAAATTTTGTTTCAGATTACATTATATAAGTTACTAACTTAAAAAAACAAATGTTAATCATGAATTTATCTAGAACAAAAGACTGAAGACACAACCAAATCGACAGAAAAATGCACCAAATTAATATGTTACAACGATTTAGGAAATAATCATGGCCAGGAAGAACAGGGTAAGACTTAAAATTGGTTCGTTGTTGTCATTATAGTAAGATTATTTACCGCATAGATATTTTCGAGCACAATTGTGTGAACCTTCTTTGGATTCATTATTATTCGTTGGATACCAATTTTCGTGGGTTTCGTTGGTACAGGTGAACCACGAATTCAAGTGTTTAACGAATAACATATTTCCTATTTGCTTTGTATATAGAGATTGGCAAAACGACAAAATCCAATATCCACGAATATGCAAGCAATCCGCGAAAATTGGTACCCACGAAAATAAATGAGTCCACAGTATCAACAAAATCCAAAGATAATGAAAACACAACAAGAACGGCAGATGCAATTTAAAATGATGGACTACCAAAATTCATTGAACTTTTGGTAAACATTTAACAAGTGAATATAAGATAGGAAAGAACTTGCTAATATGTAATATTGGCAAATATGTTTTCAGACAATTGAAGGTAATACTTTTGCAAATTACACTTAAAAATATGTTTCGTGACATTGTGCAATGGTATCAAAAACTTGACAAAATGAATTTTTATATATTTATTTCAACAAAGTAAAACTCTTGGACATGAATGGAGAACCAAGTTGTTCTGTCCAAATCAGCAAATCTGGTGATGAAAACAGTGAACACAAGGGAACAGCCCAGGAAAAAGGCGAAAAGGGTCTTAGCAAGATAACAACAAGCCAAGAAAACGAAACACGTGGTGAGTAGACATATTAACGTTTCATTTTCGTTATCATTATCTGTTTCATCCTGTAAATTATGCACATTATGCCTTCAAAGACTATATATAATTTTGAAAAGATATGCTTGATTGTGGATTTTTTGTGAGACAATAAGGGCTGACGTTATAGGTAATAAATAAACTCACCATATATACCAGGATTGGAGTTTTTAATTACGCCAGACGCGCGTTTTGTCTACTAAAGACTCATCAGGGACGATCGAATGAAAAAATGTTAAAAAAAAATCAAATAAAGTACGAAGTTGAAGAGCATAGATGACCACAAACTCCTAAACGTTTTGCCAAATACAGCTTATCTATTCCTGAGGAGAAAAGCCTTAGTATTTCAAAATTTCAAATTTAAACGGTTATGAGTTACTAGGAACATTGTTACATTAATTGTTTGTAGTTAAATTATATGTATGAATAAAATAAGTATTGATGTTTAAGATTATGTTTTACGTGGTTTTGGCAAGTATAGACATTACCTGTTCTTTATGAAATTTACGTTTTGGATTTTGCCATAGATTTAGATAAGATATTATCCGTTTAATGCTTTTTTATTTACTTATTTATTTCAAATAGTAAAAAAAGTACTAATTTGTATGACCTTCACATCTTAAACTGATGGCAGTTCTGTTAATTACTCATTCTATAATTGTTTTACTGTGAGTTTCTCAACGTATGTAAAATTATTGTATTTTGTCCATACTGATGTGAAATATTTTAATCTTTAAATAGACAAACTGAATGAAACAAATGGCCAAGCACTTGAAAATCAATCTTACAGTTCTGACACGATGTAAATCTTATCTGCCAAAGCCGATGTCTCGTCCATGTAGATAAACAGTCCTGCTTTTTATTCAACTGTTCCTGATAATTTATACTATGGTAAAAATATAGAATACAAAGGACCCAGGTTTGGACAGGAGATACACAGCACAAAGGAAAACCACGTGTGATAATGAACGGTTTCGAAAACAAATTTAAACCGATTGATATTAATAAACAGTGAAAACAAACAGGCTTGCAGATAATATAACAGCCTTTCACCTTACAAATAGCTTGTCCAGATATTTTAAAACAAATTTATCGTATAAAATAAAACATACAAAGACATTAATTAAAATCTAAATAAATGTAACATAACATGTATAACTCGTCCTGCAATGCTGAAACCGACTTGCCTACAATAGAAATTGCATTCACTATTAATGCAATAAACGAGGGTCTACACTATTTTGTTTTCTTTTTTTTTATACCTCTCTGTATTAGCTGTCTGATATCTTGTAATACGTATGACGTAAGGAGATGCAGTGAATATGCCAATGAGACAGCTTTCCAGCGACAAGTATAACTAAACACCTAAGAAGACATATTTAAGTCGTCAACAATAGACATCGCGTGTAAAACAGTTGTAAATAAACTGAACAAGAACTATCAAAGACCTGCTAACATTTGAGTACATTTGCCAATTTGATAAGAGACTTTTGGTTCAGATTTTTCTTCGATGGCGTTTCTTTTTGTTATTTTCCTTTTTTCTCAATGAACTGCTCCGTCGAATTTGGTAAAATCTAGGAAGACTACAATGTATGATGACAATTTAATTTCTTCAGTACGCTTGATTCCAATATTTGTCTTTCTGTCAAAGAACTTTTTCTATATAATTTTACTGCTCTTAAGACCAGAAAACCGTATATCCTTGGCAATTTAAAGACAAATTGTTGCACACTATTATCCAACCAATGACTTCGAATATAAAAAAACCCAAATATGTTTAACTGAACTACTATACATTCCAAAAACACTAGAGTGTAGAAGAATTTAAATTATCAATTTACATGATATGTCAATGTAACATTTTTTCATTTTAAAATCTTCAACTAGTGATCCGGCGAAACATTTAACTTTGTATATGATTTTGGTCAAATTTTCCTTCATCTGATTTTGCCAATTTCTACAAAAGTATGGTTTGCAATAACGTGGTGTACACTGAAACCTCTATAAACCATTACAAAGAGGACTATGTGGCATTCAAGCATACGAGAATCATTGCTGATGTAAATTTGCCTGCTACGACATCCAACGAATTAACTGAATAAAAACTGATGTTGTAACCGGTATACTCTGTTGAAAATGACGTATCCTTGTTTGATTGAAATAACGTAACATGAACTACAGTTTGACCGTGTCTATAGGTGAACACTTACGAGTAATGACTACCTGGTCTGAAGTTTAATTGACTTGAAAATAATTTTAAAGCGCGAAATTGTTCTCCAAAGAACATGCATTTTATCCTGTTTGTAAATTTATAATGACTTAATTTGAATTGTTATTTCCCAGTCATGACAAAAAAGAAAGAAACAACTTGAATGAGAAAAAAATCTCAAAATATCATGTAATATCGTTTCAAGAAATTCGTGCGACGTCAAAGTTCCACGATGTTTGATTGTCTGACGAAATTCAGGTATTGATTTTTCTATACTAGAAGGAGTACGGAAAGTATGGTTAGCAATGCAAGTCATGATTTGATGAAATTAATATACAAAATATGTGTTACGTTTTGGGAGTACGTGAGTACTTATTCAAAACTGATACATATATTTTCTGCACTTTGGTCGGGTTAATATCTCTTCGACACATGCACAATTTCCAATATCAATTTCATATAACAAACGCAATGGCTTCTAATCATTTTATGTCTTAATAGCACAATCTAAAGCAGGTTTATTTAAGAGCTCCTCGATTTGTTTTTCTATTTTGAATTGTTTTTCAGTCAAACGAAAATGTGCGTTCATTTAACAATTCTTCAACCATTAAAGCATTGGTATTTTCCTATGTTTGATCCTTCTGAATGATCAATCAGTTAATGTAAATTAAATAACCACTTCAATATATACATTGGCATTTCTTACACAAATATATGAACATACTGTGTAATCTATTCATTAGAATTAAACTCGCAGCATACATTAATATAAACGCTTTTATTATAGATTTTCCACTGTTATTCATGACAAATGTAAACGAATCATACTTGATATGCAGGTGGTTCACCAGTGTACGTAAAGATAGTTCAAAAAGAAGTTATGTTATTTTCTTTTGCAAAAGCATGATCTACAAAAAAATCAAAGAACAAATTTGAAAATATAAACAACCAAACAAATGCATTAATTTTTCATAACCAGTCTGTATATAAATCAATTTATTTTCAAAACTGTAAATAAATTAAAAAAAATATAGACCACTAAACTTCCACACAATCTTATAAAGAAAAAGTTTTTGTATTTGATAAAATGGTCTTTCGAAAAATCTCATTGTAATTTTATTTGCTGTAACTCATTTAAGGCCTTTTTCTGTAACGAAAAAGGAAAGTATGCTAGATACACTTACTGGAAATGTGAGGATATGATTGAATCTTTAAACTTTCTGCTTGATAACATTTATGTACGTTTCGGCGATAAAGTGTATCGTCAGGTAGTAGGTATTCCTATGGGCACCAACTGTGCCCCTTTAATAGCAGATTTATTTCTATATTGCTATGAATCTCAGTTTATGACCAAACTCAGTAAAGACACATCATTGTTACATTTGGTTGATACATTCAAAAATACCTACCGTTATCTGGATGATATTTTTTCGTTGAATAATCCAGAGTTCTCTAAATATACTTCAGAAATTTACCCAAACGAACTTACTTTAACTAAATCTAACATAAACAGCAGCAGTTGTCCTTTTCTAGATTTAGACATTTCAATTTCAAACGGGAAACTTCACACTAAAATTTACGACAAAAGAGACGATTTTTCATTTCCTATTGTTAATTTTCCTTTTTTAGACGGCGATGTGCCTTTGGCTCCATCATACGGTGTTTATATATCGCAACTCGTTCGGTTTGCCCGTGTGTGTTCTGATGTCATAGATTTTAACGAACGTAATCAATGCATCACTGGTATATTGTTGTGTCAGGGATTTCGATACCATAAATTTCTTAAAACTTTTACTAAATTCTTTCATAGATACAAAGATTTGATTAGTAAATTTGGCTATACCTGTAGAAAGCTTATTAAAAATGGTCTTTCACATCCTAAATTTTATGGTAATATTGTACTAAAAGCGAGGAAATCACTATGTGATCCTTGTAAACTCATCGAACCTTTAAACAAACTTATAAGTAAGGGTTATCGTACCAATATTGTAATAAGATCTCTGAATATAGTTCACATTGGCACAAATATTGATATTGTCATTAGCAAATTAAAACATAACTAAATTTCATTATCTTTTGAGGCGAGATGTATAGAGACACAGACACGTTAACTTTTATTTCTATAGAAGTCGCTCTTCACTATACTACTACCTGTCGATACATTTATTTTTGGCATTGTACAAGTCATGTCTTCTTTGACTATTAATGACGTTAAAATACTAAATCCCTGTGATGTGTTTTAGTCGATTTTAGTCTCTGATGCATGATTTTTTATTATTTATTGGTTTTGGCTTTTAACTAGCTGTCAGTAACTGCGAGTACTCTCAAATCGTATTTTCTTGTTAATTCGACCTGTTGATACTGTTTATAATGCTTTTTTGTTATTTTTTATTTATATGGATCTTGTCTGTACACTAGCTTTTATTATTTGTAATATCTTCAATTTTTCACTTATTCTTACAACATTTGTATAAACTTCAAGATTATAAAAAAACCGGTTTTTTTCTAAAGTGAACATTGATTGGTTAAATATTTCTCAGTCATGTCCAGTGTTTGAATTTGTTTGTTAGCTTTTTGGTCATAATGTGTGTCTCTAATATTTAATTAACTGTGCATTTGTATTCAGATATCGCAGATCAAATTTATTCGTTCATTGTTTAATCATACGTTTTTTGATTGAGTTAAGTCTGCCAATTGAAATTTTATCGTATGTTTTTCTTTGTTGTGATGTTATGCTATTGTTTCAGAAAAAGGGAAAAGGTTTGGATCCATTAAAACGTTTAATCCCGCTGCAAATGTTTGCACATGTCCTAAGTCAGGAATCTGATGTACAGTAGTTGTCGTTTGTTTATGTAATATATACGTGTTTCTCGTTTCTCGTTTTGTTTATATAGATTAGACCGTTGGTTTTCCCGTTTGAATGGTTTTACACTAGTAATTTTGGGGCCCTTTATAGCTTGCTGTTCGGTGTGAGCCAAGGCTCCGTGTTGAAGGCCGTACTTTAACCTATAATGGTTTACTTTTTAAATTGTTATTTGTATGGAGAGTTGTCTCATTGGCACTCACACCACATCTTCCTATATCTACTCATCCTATGTATGACTAACTTATAGTAATGATATTATTATATGAAATTGTTAATTACATCATTATATGAACAGTAAACTAAATTATTATATGAAACAAAAGATAGAAAGAGAACATGATAACAGTAGAGAAAATGTACATATTAGTTGAAGGACGTAAATACAAGCCTTAGCAATTGTATGCCATATACATATTTAGTTAAAACAAATTACAATATGAAAAAAATAGCTACAATGTAGAAAAATGTTTAGTCACATTTAAGTTGCATAAAGTGCTAAATATATAAAACAAAATAAATATTAGAGGATCCCAATATCGGTAAATCTAATGAATACATTGGTTAAAATACAACACATGTCATGATAACATATGAAACATTTCTCGCAACAATAAATAAAAATAAAACGAGAACCAAGACATATTTTGTAATGTTTTCTTAGAACGACGTGCGTGTAATCATCTTAACTATAATTAGTTATCAAAGGTACCAGGATTATAATTTAGTACGCCAGAAGCGCGTTTCGTCTACATAAGACCCATCAGTGACGCTCATATCAAAATATTTATAACGGATTGTTTATCCAAATAAAACAACACCTCTCGGTTAGTGCATTCTAATGATCATTTCTGCATAAGTTGTTTATATTCGACTTCATCTGCTCTTAACAGAAAACACAAGAAATATGCTTTTGCATAAAACTTGACCTACCATTGTAACTTTTTACTTAGTATAATAATACTAAAATTTTCGACGTGGTTCCAACAATTTAAATCATGTTTTCATCACAAATTCTTATACATATATTCTGTGTTTCGATATTCAGCCGTTTCAAACAGTTTTCATGAGTTCAGCAAAACAACATTTACAAATTGCTATGACGGAATGGTTTTGAAATCACCAAATATATTTAGTTATATAAAAACATCACACATAGATGCATATAATAGCCTAGATTTGCGTTAGCTATAGCAAATGCATTTTGCAAGAAATAACTTCAAAAACCGATAATCTCAATTTTGCACTTTTATACGGCATTTTTTTCTATTCTGTCAATGTACTTATTACTTGGTTTAATACACATGTTTATAAAACACCTGTTTCCTTTTTTTATTCCTAACAACATTTTGTACTTTAAACATAATCTGTTATTTTTATTGAACACCTCTTTATAAAATTAGAAAATAAATATGAACATTTTTTGTTTGCCTAACAAAAATGTGTGTATACTTGTATAATCAATTTCCTTGTACAATCAGTATAAAAACACAGCATTTACAAAAACCAATCTTTATTACGTCATCATATTTCAAATCCGCGAACACAAAATATGCTATGAATGTAAAATTATTAATAAACAAGAATGTGTTCATAGTACACGAATGCCCCACGCGCACTATCATTTTCTATGTTCAGTGTACCATAAATTGGGGTCAAAACTATAATTTGGCAGTAAAATTAGAAAGATCATATCATAGGGAACATGTGTACAAAGTTTCAAGTTGATTGGACTTCAACTTCTTCAAAAACTACCTTGACCAAAAACTTTAACCTGAAGCGGACGGACAAACGGACGCACAGACGGACGGACGAACGGAGGCACAGACCAGAAAACATAATGTGACTTACTTGTTGATCCGTTAACTCCATTTATGGATTTCTTTGATTTCTTTTTCTTCTTCTGATTTTTATCATCTGTTAAAAAAATACTATTAAGATGCACATCGCTAAAATAAATGTTGATAGAAAAACGATAAAATTCTTTCAGCATGATAAGAACTTTGCATGAGTATGGTTTTGTTATATACAACTATTATTTCAGAGAAACATAAATAATCAAATAAAATTGAGAATGGAAATGGGGAATGTGTCAAAGAGACAACAACCCGACCAGCTAAAAAACAACAGCAGAGGGTCACCAACAGGTCTTCAATGTAGCGAGAAATTCCCGCACCCGGAGGCGTCCTTCAGCTGGCCCCTAAACAAATATATACTAGTCCAGTGATAATGAACGCCATACTAATTTCCAAATTGTACACAAGAAACTAAAATTAAAAAAATACAAGACTAACAAAGGCCAGAGGCTCCTGACTTGGGACAGGCGCAAAAATGCTGCGGGGTTAAACATGTTTGTGAGATCTCGACCCTCCCCCTATACCTCTAACCAATGTAGAAAAGTAAACGCATAACAATACGCACATTAAAATTCAGTTCAAGAGAAGTCCGAGTCTGATGTCAGAAGATGTAACCAAAGAAAATAAACAAAATGACAATAATACATAAATAACAACAGACTACTAGCAGTTAACTGACATGCCAGCTCAAAAGTATTCTTTTAACAGCAGAGAGATTTAGGCATATGATTAAAGGGGGCAACACGACGGGTGCCACATGTGGAGCAGGATCTGCTTACCCTTCCGGAGCACCTGAGATCATCCCTAGTTTTTGGTGGGGTTCGTGTTGTTTATTCTTTAGTTTTCTATGTTGTGTCATGTGTACTATTGTTTTTCTGTTTGTCCTTTTCATTTTTAGCCATGGTGTTGTCAGTTTGTTTTAGATTTATGAGTTTGACTGTCCCTTTGGTATCTTTCGTCCCTCTTTTGTGTCCTTCTAAACACGGGTTGAAAGAACATTGCCATGATTGATTGAACCTTACGAGATATGTGTTACAGTGACCACATATTCTTTCCCTGGTCGTGGCCACAATCCGGTTGGCTCGGGCGAACATCAGTGGGTGCAAGAGTACACAATATGAAAAACACATTATTCAGTACATATGAAACAATATTGGAGGAAGAAGGGCCTTTATACCCTTCCATTGCACATAGATTATTCCAGAGTATCAATTAATCATTCTTTGATGACTTAGTCAAATTATTTTTACTTTTGGTTCAAATTAGGTAACTATTCGTTCTTCGATTGACGGTTTTCATACCTCATCCCCCCCCCCACCCCCACCCCCCGAAAGCATGTAAAGATTGATAAGATGAGCACCATAACATTACTGATTTCTATGTGTTTTAAAAACAAATATCGTAAATACATCAATCCCGACGGGTAGCAGCAGTTTGATGTTTTCCTGTTTTCATGTTCTCTGTCACATTTTAACTCGTTATTCTTTTTTTTAAAACCCCTGTTACTTTTCAAGACGATGTAAGTCCGGAAAAAATAGTTTTTGAAAGTAGATGTACATTAAACATATCTAAACGATATTCTCATTGAATTATTATGTTCAATTTTCTGAATTTGTTATGGCTGATAGTAATCAGGTCTCATTGGCACTCGTATCATATCTTCTTATAATCTACTTAAAGTAAAAAAATACAGGTTTATTCCAAGTTAAATTTACTTCAGAATTGATTACCGTAAGCATTATAATATTTTTCCATCTGACGAAAATGAATACGAATTATGATATGAGGGAAGGTAAATACGTAAACTTACTTTGTAGAACCATTTTGATGATTTCATCACACTTCGTAATGCATCCATTACACAGTATGTCTTTAAGTTTTTGATTTATTTCTTCTTTTTCGTAGTTTTTGATTTGTGTTAGGTTATTTGATTTCTGAAATTACATGAATCTGGAAGTATATTATATTGGTCAATTTTTCTAAATATTCAAGTTACCATAAAAACAGCTGCGCAATTTTAAGATAACAATGTTTATGATAGTTTATCAGTTACTTGTTCTTTAGTTTTCTATGTTGTGTCATGTGTACTATTGTTTGTCTGTTTGTCTTTTTCATTTTTAGCCATAGCGTTGTCAGTTTATTTTCGATTTATGAGTTTGACTGTCCCTCTAGGATCTTTCGTCCCTCTTTTATATGTATCAGATTATAGTAATATTGTTCTCAGATAGAACAGAAAAGAGATTTTTCTATTCTATGTAAACCTTTATTTAATTATTTTAACCTATATGATAAATTTTCATTTTGTCTTTTAATTCTCCACATTCTTTTTGCATAACGTATTTCTCAGCCGGAGTTACTAAATTGTAATTGCTCAGCAATACATATTTTGTAAGTATATTATGATTTAACACTCTTGATCATGTCTATGTTATGTCTCATACATAATAAATAAAAAGATGAATGTCCAATGGTAATAAAGAAGTAAATTACATGTGATGGTAATTAATAATTAATCTTGATAGGGTTTGCAAACGCTTAGCATGACAATTAAGAGGGCAGGAAAATCCGTATATATTTTAATCTCAATGCTTTATTCTTGCGTGGCTATTATCAGATAAAATAGCGCAGACAACAACCAAAGGCCACCAATCGGTCTTCAATGCAGCGATAATCTCCTGCACCCGGAGGCACCCTTCAGTATATTTATATTAGTTGAGTGATAACGGACGTCATACTTAACTCCGAACTACGCACAAGAAACTAAAATTAAAAATCATGCAAGACTAAAAAAGGACAGAGGCTCCTGACTTGGGAGAGGAGCAAAAAAGCGGCGGGGTTAAACATGTTTTTGGAGATCTCACCCTTCCCCCTTTAACTCTAACTAATGTAGAAAAAACAAACGCATAACAATAACATAACATTTGTCTTATCTGGTGCAGATACTATGCAAGATGTGCGTTAATAAGGCATGTATGTATGATCTATAAAATCATTTTAATGAGCAATGTTTTATAAGAACAATTTGCCATTCCAAATCAAAACCCAACGTTTTAGTTCCTTTTTTGCAAGTACTTGCAGTATGTAGATTATTGGCAAATAAATGTACCTACTAGCTTATACAGCAAAACTGCATCTAGTTGTCAAGGAATGAACCATTATGAATTAACGGGTCTATAACTAACACATTTTAATTCCATGCGAGGACACTCTTGAAAAAAGAACAAATTTTAAAAGTGGGCTCTTTTCTTGCAGCATACTAACAATTGAAGTATTGATAAAAGTTTACATTATTGTTCTTTGCGGAAATAAGTGTTGACCTTGATTCACAATTTACTTTTCCAGTGACTATGACACTACAGATTATTCACAAATTATTCACATATATTGGTGAATCTTTTGAATACGTAAACACTGCAAACAATGAAAATGTACCAGTCACTCATGTCAAAGACCATTATCAATGCATTCCTCATAATATAAAAAAGAAGATGTGGTATGTTTGCCAATGAGACAACTCTCCACAAGAGACCAAAATGACACACAAATTAGCAACTATAGGTAACAGTAGGGCCTTCAACAATGAGCAAAGCCCTTACCGCAAAGTCAGCTATAAAAGGCCCCGAAATGACAATGTAAAACAATTCAAACGAGAATAACTAACATTACGTGTTACTGTTACTCATGTCATCAATTCCGTAGTTGACAAAAAATAAAATACATATTAAAGTTTAATTTGTTGCAGTATGCCATTACAAATTAAATTGAATCCACGTAATGTTATTATGATAACTAACATCGAAACAAAATAGATTGACACAAAAGCTAAAAAAAAACGTGTAAATTTAAGAACATGTATCAATTGTATTGTCAAACTCTTTATACCTTTTTGTTACTAATGGAAAAAGTTTAATAAAAAAAATGAATCATTAGTCGTTGAGAAGCTCCGTTTCAGACATAAAAAACTTACACATTATGGGGTTTTATTCATAACCTCGTTTGAACTTAAAGCAATCCATTTAAAAATCGTGTATCAGATCAAACATACTTTTATATTGTATAACATAATTCTATAATTACCGTCTCGTCTTTAGTTTTTAAAACCATATTTCCATTTGAAGACTTTGCTAAAAAGTAATGATTACTATGTTTATGGAAGTGTAGAAAAAAAGCTCATAACCGAATATTTCATACAAGTTTAAAATCAGTACCTATTTCATTATTGAAATTTAATTGCTAAATTGTTGATAGAAATAAACTGTTTCAATCCAATCCAACCCAACTTTACTCAAACAACTAGAGTTACTGATGCCCAATTTTGACCTTGATATTAAACATTTCGAGTTAGATTTCGCATCAGTAATTATTTCAAATGAAAGTGTATCGTTAACGCTTTCCCAATATACAGTGTACAGTTCTCAATTTATTCGAAATGCAAATGTATACTGTGATTTTTCGTTTGTGTCCATTCATAGCACACGATGCATCGTTACATTGCATTTTGTTATTCGATTAAAATCGTAACATTGGATTCTGTTGATGACGTTGCTGCATGAAATCCTCATTTTGTCATCAATATTCAGGTACGATTTCTTATTAACATTTATAATATCTTGAAATTTCTTAGTATTTTTCTCTTATATACAATGTACAATGTATTATTTTATCAACATACATTTAATTTGAATGTCTGCATCAACTTGATTATCAGTTAGCTTTCCTACAAACATGAAAAAAGCATATTATGTTTAGACTTAATAACACAGTATCATATTCACTATGGTTGAAGCCTGTAGAAGATGTTACATTTCAAAAAAATTGTCAAACAGGCAGTAAAGTAAAATTAGATTCCCATCTATATAATGTAAAGTATTATATACCAATGGACATACTTCTTACATTCTGTAGTACTAGAATCATAATATATTAAGACAATTAGTATGTCGTAAAATTCGTTTCAGAGCATGCTTTCGCACATATTTTATCACACATGCATTGCATTTTTGTGTGATGATGCTATGTAGCTTTATGTGAGAATCATATCAATAATAATGTCTTATTCATTTAAAGAAATTTCTTGCATAATTACTATTCATTTTTACATTCTGTAATCTTTTAGGCACTCAACATCACAAGTTGCATTTATTTTCATTGACAAAGAAATTTATATTTTGAACTCTTAACCCAGATGGTACTCCAACACGCAACGATCATGCAGAAGTGTGTTGATTTCACACTAAAAGAGGGGCGAAATATAGCAGAGGGACAGTCAAACGCATAGATTGAAAGTAAACTCACAACGTCCTGGCTAAAAAATAAAAGTACACAAGACACAACATGAAAAAATAAAGACTAAGCAACACAAACCCCAACAAAACTGTTTTGTTGATCACGCTGAATGCGATGGTGCAGATACATTTGTTTTTTTACAGTGACTCTATTTATGTCGATCAAAAAGTCTATTTGAATGTTAGTACATGAAATAGCTTTTGATGTTATCAAATAAATTATCCAGAATATGAACCCATTTAATTAACTACGGTGAAGATAAATATGTTAATCTGATTGCAACATTGTTGTTTATTTTAGCCAAAAATTAGCCAATATGCATACGATAGTTTCAAAACTCCACATACAAAGGTTATGTTCCGTTAAAAGCAGTGCTAGCTATAATGGCTTAAAATATGATAGCTGGTCTATGCAATATAATAAGGGCCTTATATTCTTATCACCGTCGATGAGTTTTACCGAAGAAAATATCGAATGTTCTCATATTCCACATGAATGCAACTGGTAAACGAATTTTTGATTTTAGTGGAAAAAGGGAAATACTTAGTAGACAAGGGGAATTAACATGAGATTTTTTAAAGAATCTACGGAAGTTTTGTGAATACATACTATTGAACTTAGAATTCTCTAACTTCATATATGTGAATTTGCAAAGAGATCTTCTGTATCATGATATTCGGAAAACGTGAAACTCATTAGAGTCGAGAATTGAGATTACAAAATAATGTCCTCATGCAGCGAATGAGAGAACGATCTTCCATTCAGTATCGAACTGTAACTAAAAACTTATATAGACCATTGCACGTCAGCGTTCACACCATGACACTTCGGCGATTAGAGCATCGAACGTCGTCGAGGACCATCGCTCTTTTTCGTCCTACATAAATATTATAAGTTATATTCCATTGAATAAATAGTCAATACATATCACTGCAAAATACCAATAACAAATATAAGGCCATTATTCAAATAATCATAATGAATAAAGACATTGGAAATTAATACTTTTACAATTTTTAATGTTTTTACTTACTTTGTTTTCTTTCAAAGCACCATTTGTAACATATAAAAAAGACCAGGATTGCAAGGATCAGGATACATAGTGTATTTATAAACAGAATAAAATATAACTTTGAATCTGAAAATAAAAGAAGAACAGCTTTACCTGATGTACTTTGTCTATTAAAGATTAAAATGAATATTGACATTACCTGTTATATCTTTATATGTTTTATAACATTATTTAGAAATGGATAAAAGAAGGTGGTATGAACAGGTCAACGAAACAGCCGTTCAATAACACACACACACACATCTCACAAACACCTTGAGATCTTCAGTGTTAAGCATCTTCAACAATATGATTGCAATGTATTAGAACGCTCCTAAGACATGTTCTGATATGTTTAACCTGCTTAATTAGACTGCTATAATATTGATTGTCAACAGTTTTTTTTAATTTGAATGTTATGGTAGCAATTACCTGCTGTTACTTCATGATTACGTTTTATAATTCAATTAGGGAAGACAATTCTGATTTTCAATTCTTAAAATAAAATGTATACCTGTGCTTGCTGTCGATACGGAAATGGTAGCTGTATGAGGACTACTACCAATACTATTCTGTGCACACATTCTTACTTCATGTAATTTCCCGTTTGCAAGACCAGTAATTTCAAAGGTTTGTAAACTTTTATCACTGATGTCTGGATTGTACTCTTGTGTACTCCATGAACTTGATTTCTCGACCCGATAATCAAAAACAAACGTTTGATCGTATCCTCCATTATATCCTGCTAACCATCGTAAATCAATTGTGTCTGTCGTTGTCTTAATGACTTGCAAATATTTTGGTTTTTCTGGAGGACCTTGTATTCAAATAAAATAATAGTTTACGTATCATTTTTTTAAAAGATTAATAGTTATTATATAAACAATCCGCAGTGTATATAGCGATACTCTTTTATACTGATGTTTAGGACGAGACTATGTCAACAGTAATTAAGTAGATAAAACTATGTTTTATATAACTGTTTCGATGTATTTACCATGTTTGATACTATTGGTTTGTTTCGACATTGTCTACAAGAAGGTAGTGGATTAAACCAGGTTTCACACTGCTGGCTTTTTGACGAAAATTAATGAGAAGTAATTTGCAAACTAGGTTTTATTCTAATGGTTTTTGGTCACTGGTTTAAGCTGAGAAACTTTTCACAGAACAAACGAAAATAGACTAATACGTTTGCACTCCTGAATTAATTCCTACTTTTATATCAATTGATCCTTAATTTAAAACCTAAGAATCAATAAAATAAATCAATTTGAAACCACCGCTTTATGATTATTTTAAGATGCAAGGCATAAATACTGCAATTATTCAGATGTGGAATATCATTGGAACATGTACATGTGTTTCCTTGAAATGAACGTAATATACAAAGAAAAACAGTCACAAACTATGAAGAACAATCTTTCAGGTATAGAAATAAAAACGTATTTAGCAAACTAAATGCAATGACAGATTAGAACAAAGTATAACAATATTTTATTTAAATTGAAATACCATTTACGGGTTTTAAGTCGGCAATTAAAAATTTTATACGTACCAACATACGGAGTATCATCGGCCAGGTTGTAAGTGATGTGGGTGTAAATTCCTTCTTCATTCCTTTAAGAAAAGATGATAAGTCAATATATATGTCTATTGAATAAATTAACTACATAAAATTAATAATAATGTAATTCCTATTTTTATGCCCAAGTTATGGGCATTTGGTTCTGGCATGTGCGTCCGTTCCTCTTTCCGTCCGTTCGTTCTGTCCCGCTTTAGGTTAAAGTTTTTGGTCGAGGTAGTTTTTGATGAGGTTGAAGTCCAATCAATTTGAAACTTAGTAAACATGTTCCCTATGATATGATCTTTTAATTTTAATGCCAGATCAGAGATTTAATCCCATATGCATTTTCACGGTCGATTGAACATTGAAAAAGATAGTAAGGATGGGGCATCCGTGTACTTGGGAAAAAATGTACGTGTAGAAGACGTAAAATATCATAATTTAATGTCTGTATATCATTTCACGCAGAGGATAAATAAGGCAGTACAATCTTGTTATAGGTTGCATTTCTGTAAATATTGACAATGCAATCTCCCATAGAAACTCATTTTACGGCTAAAACTGTACCTTTTACTATGAAGTTTTGAAAAAAATCTTATCTTAGAATTGAAAGTTCATATGCACTACAATGTTTTTAAAAGTTCAAAATATAGGTCTATGCGGCATATTTTCAACGTTTGTATGCCCTGAACTTTTCAGAGTTTAACTAACACTAATTTTATTAACTACCCCTACCTCGAATGAAGGGTTACCACTGATTTCAATGTAAACAATATGCACATGTATATTTACTGGTAACAATCCCAAGGTATGTTTCTATGAGATGGAGTACAGAGAGCATAACTGTGAACCAGTATGTAAACAAAATTAAGTTTCTATGAACATTCCCCAAAAGCGTCGTGGTTTGAGAAACAGCTGTATTTACAAAGTGCAACATATATCACTTTCATATTAATATAGAATTAAACGCATTTTAAAACTAGAGGCTCTAAAGAGCCTGTGTCGCTCACCTTGGTCTATGTGAATATTAAACAATGGACACAGATAGATTCATGACAAAATTGTGTTTTGGTGATGGTGATGTGTTTGTAGATCTTACTTTACTAAACATTCTTGCCGCTTACAATTATCTCTATCTATAACAGTACTTTCTGTGGAAAATGTTATTGAAAATCTTCAAATTTTAAGAAAATTGTTAAAAATTGACTATGAAGGGCAATGACTCCTTAGGGGGTCAATTGACTATTTTGGTCATAGTGACTTATTTTTAGTTCTTACTTTGCTGTACATTATTGCTGTTTACAGTTTATCTCTATCTATAATAATATTCAAGATAACAAAAAAAAAACAGCAAAATTTCCTCAAAATTACCAATTCAGGGGCAGCAACCTAACAACCGATTATCCGATTCATCTGAAAATTCCAGGGCAGATAGATTGTTATTATAGTGACCTGATCAACAATTTTACTTCCTGTCAGATTTGCTCTTAATGCTTTGGTTTTTGAGTTATAAGCCAAAAACTGCATTTTACCCCCATGTTCTATTTTTAGCCATGGCGGCCATCTTGGTTTGTTGGCCGAGTTACCGGACACATTTTTTTAACTAGATACCCCAATTATGGCTCAGTTTGGTTAAATTTGGCCCAGTAGTTTCAGAGAAGATTTTTCTAAAAGATTACTAAGATATAGAAACATGGTTAAAAATTGACTATAAAGGGCAATAACTCCTAAAGTGGCCAACTGACCATTTTGGTCATTTGAATTATTTGTAGATCTTACTTTGCTGAACATTATTGCTGTTTACAGTTTATCTCTATCTATAATAATATTCAAGATAATAACCAATAACAGCAAAATTTCGTTAAAATTACCATTTCAGGGGCAGTAACCCAACAACGGAATGTCCGATTCATCTGAAAATTTCAGGGCAGATAGATCTTGACCTGATAAACAATTTTACACCAAATCAGATTTGCTCTAAATGCTTTGGTTTTTGAGTTATAAGCCAAAAACTGCATTTTACCCCTATGTTCTATTTTTAGCCATGGCGGCCATCTTGGTTGGTTGGCCGGGTCACGCCACACATTTTTTAAACTAGATACCCTAATGATGATTGTGGCCAAGTTTGGATTAATTTGTCCCAATAGTTTCAGAGTAGAAGATTTTTGTAAAAGATAACTAAGATTTACGAAATATGGTTAAAAATGGACTAAAAAGGGCAATAACTCCTAAAGGGGTCAAATGACCATTTCGGTCACGTTGACTTATTTGTAAATCTTACTTTGCTGAACATTATTTCTGTTTACAGTTTATCTCTATCTATAATAATATTCAAGATAATAACCAAAAACAGCAAAATTTTCTTAAAATTATCAATTCAGGGGCAGCAACCCAACAAAGGGTTGTCCGATTCATCTGAAAATTTCAGGGCAGATAGATCTTGACCTGATAAACAATTTTATAAAAAATCAGATTTGCTCTAAATGCTTTGTTTTTTTAGTTATAAGCCAAAAACTGCATTTTACCCCTATGTTCTATTTTTAGCCATGGCGGCCATCTTGGTTGGTTGGCCGGGGCACGCCACACATTTTTTAAACTAGATACCCCAATGATGATTGTGGCCAAGTTTGGATGAATTTGTCCCAATAGTTTCAGAGGAGAAGATTTTTGTAAAAGATAACTAAGATTTACGAAAAATGGTTAAAAATGGCCTAAAAAGGGCAATAACTCCTAAAGGGGTCAACTGACCATTTCGGTCACGTTGACTTATTTGTAAATCTTACTTTGCTGAACATTATTTCTGTTTACAGTTTATCTCTATCTATAATAATATTCAAGATAATAACCAAAAACAGCAAAATTCCCTTAAAATTATCAATTCAGGGGCAGCAACCCAACAACGAATTGTCCGATTCATCTGAAAATTTCAGGGCAGATAGATCTTGACCTGATAAACAATTTTACCCCATGTCAGATTGCTCTAAATGCTTTGGTTTTTGAGTTATAAGCCAAAAACTGCATTTTACCCCTATGTTCTATTTTTAACCATGGCGGCCATCTTGGTTGGTTGGCCGGGTCACGCCACACATTTTTTAAACTAGATACCCCAATGATGATTGTGGCCAAGTTTGGTTTAATTTGGCCAGTAGTTTCAGAGGAGAAGATTTTTGTAAAAGTTAACGACGACGGACGACGGACGACGGACGACGGACGCAAAGTGATGGGAAAAGCTCACTTGGCCCTTCGGGGCCAGGTGAGCTAAAAAGAATAATGGGATTTGTGAGTGATTTGGTCCAGTACAATGTATGTACACCAATAAGTTCTTTTAAAATTGCGTTCAATCCTCAAAATTCTTGAAATATGAGATAAGGAATTTAATATCCCCCCTCTCAACCTCCGTCATACGCAAATTATATACTTGTGTCTTGAATTGGCCTGGCGCATGAATATAGTTTTGTAAACTTAATAAAATGTATTCCATACAATTTGCTATCTGATAAAAGAAACTAACCTACAAGCATATCTTAGTATCATTCGAATGAATTGTTTGTGTTTATTTTTTTTATTTTAATTAATCTATGAACGAGAAGTGCAATTTAATATTCTTTTAATCTAATTTGGGTTACTTTCTGGGGATTATTGTTTTTCTTTTTATATATACTAGTAGGACGGATGCACAGTTAAGTTTGTCTCTTATACCTTCTATTAAATTCATTTTTACAATATAAATTTGCATGTCTAATGATAACACTACCAGAATCACTAACTGATGTTTAAGTGTTCAGAAAAATATACTTTTTGAGTCTCGGTTTTATACATGTACAACAATATTAATCAAACTGTCGAAATCAGTTGAAAATATAAATTTCCATATGATGTATTACCATGCATTTAAATAACTAAATAGCGATATATGTATTTAAAAAGAATATGTTTGAATACAACCAACACAACAGAAAGCTGGAAATCTTAGAAAAATAAGGTTATAACAAATAAATGAAAACAACAACTTACAGGAGATTGTGACCTTCAATGTAAGTCAGATCACGACACTTGAGATCGGATTCAGGTTCTAGTAAAAACATTGTATTATTTATCCAAGCACAATACGGATCTTTAACACATGAATCTATTCGTCGGTGCTGTTCACAGTTGATCACTTTAATCTGTTGTACTTTAGTGTCAGTCCCTACATACACTGAACCTTCCTTGAAATTGAAATGATGTATTCTTTTAAATGAAACGATTTATTACATGTGACTTAAGTATTGAAGTAAAAAAGTATATAACGTAAATATTTAATTGCCTTGTGGTGCAGATTATCTGAATAAAACTGTAGGACCGATAATTTTGTATAAATAAAAAAGAGGATGTTATATATGATTGCCAACGAAACAACTCTCCACAAGAGACCAACATGACACTGTAATTAACACCTATAGGTCTTCGAACGGCCTTCAACAATGAGCGTAGCCCATACCGCATAGTCAGCCATAAAAGGCCGCGAAACGACAATGTAAAACAATTCAAACGAAAAAACTACGTTTACATTGAGCATAATAATTTACATGTAGAAGGCTGTTCACATTGCGACTTTATTATACAACTAACAATTAAAAAACAAAAACATATTTTTGTGACTGGTCTGCTACTGACTTCTGTACGTTTATGTTTATAAGCTACATGATTTCAATAAGTTTTGTATTTTAAATTGTAAATTCCTGTACAATACACATAGGTGGAATCATTGGGTTAAAATATAACGACACTTTTAGTTGGACAATTTTTAGGTTGGTTGTGTGTGCTGATCGACCGAGTCAAAGCCTTAATAACCTCCAGAGTTTTTGCAGCAGAGAACATTTTCACATACAGGTGATTATACATACATAAGAAGATATAATTTATTAATCCCACGTGTTTTCGGCTATTAATCATGTGTATAGTACAGTTAGAATTACATGTAAAAACACAGTCATTCATTATCATAAGTTTTTGAATATAATTATTATAATAATCATACTTACATGATGTTTCATTGACCAAATAACATCTTGATCCAGAGTAGCAGAGTATATACTTGAGACATATGTCTTTTTGTCATCCTTATAAAATAGTTTGTATATCTTTCCAGTATCTATAACATTATATGCAGAACCTGATACATCTGAAGTTCTATTTGCATTCAACCAATTAGTATATAGTATTAAAGAATGAAAAAAAGAAAAAAAGAAACAGTTATAAATTCAAGGTGTCCGAAGCGCTTTTCTGGATTTACCTTTATCCGAACCGCTTAAAGCCGAATATGTGATAGCCAAGGATGAATAAGAGACTTAACAACTGAAGAGCTATGTAACTAAACATATTCTAAAATAAATAGCCAAAATCATATAAGGTCAATTTTTACTTTGGGAATTGAAACCTTTGTTTCACATAATTTCGAAATTTATTAACGTGTACTTGAATGTGAATGAAACTATGCCGATGGTACTGTTTTAAGTGGGAGTCTTAGCTAGCTATGAAAACATGTTGAATTACCCATTTTCTAAGTAAATGACGGTGCCTAGTCAGGAATATGACAGTTGTTTTTCATTGATTTCATGTGTTTGAGCTTTAGATTTTTACCATCTTTCAACATATTCAAGTCCAACTGTGTTTAGTGGTATGTGAATGTCAAGGAGTTTTTATAATATATCTTACACCTTTTTTTGATAATTTTATATATTCTTTAAAAAAAACCAACGCTATATGATGCTTATGAAGGCGTTTTGATACAAAACGTTGTGTTTATCAATGTCCTATGCAATTAAGCGTCTCTAAGTAAGAAAATTACTTTTTATCGCTGCCTTTCATATTTTCGTCTATTGTAAAACATTTTGGACACAAATTAGTACCAACTGTTTACAAATTAGAAATTTTTCCTTTGTGTTTACCACAAATTATTTTAATTAAAACAGTAAATGTCTTACTTGATGCAGCATAAAATACCATTTCGGTTAAGTTTCGATCAAGTTCTAAATGTTGTAATTCAGTCTGATACAAAACAAAAATTGGTTTTCCATTTAATGGTTGGACTGTCTCATACATTAAAGGATTGTCAGCAATGAATTGGAGGTTGGCCTCAGGTAGGGACATTGAATCGTTTGAACACTGAAAACAAGATTCAACAGTGTTAATATTTAAATGTTATTCTGTACTTCTTGTGTATCACATGTTCTGTTTTAAATCATACATGTGTTTCATCAGTCAATAAATTGTTATTCAAAACGTTTCGACATCTTTTTTTGTATTCTGATTAAGTTACATTTTTAAGACAGAATACAAACAAAAGGTAAAACAAAGTCGCTAGTGCGTATGGAAGAGATTTGTCGGAAGGATATACGGTAAACAAAAACATGTGAGAAAGAATAACGAATGTCAAATGGTCACAACAATTTAATTGTTTTTTACTATATATTTCATAATTTGTATAAGTTTAAAATAATTATCAAAGATACCAGGATTATAATTTAATACGCCAGGCGCGTGTGTCGTCTTCATAAAACTCATCAGTGACGCTCAGATCTAAATAGTTATAACGCCAAACAAGTAAAAGATTTTTGAAAGATTGTTAATTTAAACAGATGCTGTTGTGTTTGTCTAAAATCAGAACCTTCTTGTGTGACTATTTATAGTCCCTATCGTCATCTTGAAACGGTCTTTATTTTTGTAAAGTTTTGTCTTTTTTTTCTGTAATGTATTGGGATTCATGAGTTATGTTTGTAAATTTCCCCAGAAGCTGGTTTACCGTATACATTTGGATGTGAAATCCGAATTGTCATTCTGGCAACTATGTTTAGTAGCTATCTCATAGACCTATACCCTAAATATATTGAGCGAATATAACTTTATTAAAGCCTTACCTGTCCCGGTCTTGGGTCTAAAGAAGTTGTTTTTTCCTGCCAATATGAGTTAGAGTCAGGCTGATGTTTAAATGAACCTTTATAAACTTTGTTAATATCTGCTAAACTGAATGCACATATAGCTGAGGCAGGATATCCAGTTCTGAAAGATGAAATCATTGTATGGATATATAATAATAATAATAAAGAAATATTGTATTTAATACTAATCTTATAATATACCTGCTATTTCTACTCCTAGATTTGGCAAAATTGACGAAAATAACAAGCGTTTTCCCATTAAAATTCATATCAATAAGTCAAGATATGTTTCCCGTGGTTGATAAAGTTTTCATTGACAAACAAACTTCAAAAAAACAAATAACAAACCTTGTTGTAAATAACCCATAGAAAATGCTGTTATCTATCGTCACTACATCCTCTACAATATAATTGAACCTAATATTAATCAGTATCAAATAATCAAAATGTTTAAGGCACTCAAATGATCTTAATAAACATTCATGACTATGATTAAGACATAAAATATTATCTTTGATGTAGACAAAATTTTGAATATAGCATATATTGAAAAAGGAATATGGTATTGACAACTCGGTATATAAATCAAAACTCAGTTTTGATAATTTAATTAAGGATTAGGATCCCCAGCACTATATATGGTCCAACATGTTATGTCTCAAAACTACGTTATGTTGTTAATTCTCCTAAATGCTAACACTTGTTTAGCGTCGAATATGTTTCACGTATGCCGAGGTCTTATAATCAACTTTATAGACAAATACGACTGTCACATACACTCTTTCTTCAAAAAAATATCATCAACTTTAAACGTGATGAATCGATGCAAGGTGTTCCTTCTAACTGGTATAACCGTCGTTTGGAAAATATTACATAAGAATCAGGATGGTCAAATGAATGATCTAACTATCTAAGCGGTGCAACATGGACAATATATTCCTATGAAAAAGAAAACCTTAAAAGTTAACATGTTCATATTGATGTATGAGGATTGTAGAAATTGGTGTACTTCCAAGAAAACCACATGCATTTTTAAAATTATATCGATTAATGTTTGTTTGTTTATCTAACATCCAGTGACAACTCTACTTATATATTTAGGTCGAGCAGTAATAAATTTACTTCAGAAAATCTATAGTTTTGTTTGTTTTAGAACAAGTAGATAGTAGTTTTTTTTTAATAGATTCTGCACATCAACGGACTGTAAAAGAATTCTGCAATGGTCAAAATATTTGGCAATAATCTTACATTCGTCCTAAACAAGTATGAACATATTTAACAATGAACTTTACACAGCCAACAATCAACCGTACATAATGATAGGATTCATTTTTTATGTCTGCTGGAAAGCTTACACGTTATTTATGCATCCTGGCACCTGCTGTATCAATGACATGACAAAGTCTACATAACCAAAATTCATAACAACCTTTACCTTTAAGTTTGGAATTCCTCGATCCCTTTCTCTTGAACAGGCAGTTGAAATGTTTTAGTCATTGAAGGCTAGGTGACATACATGTTTGACAAATGCTATAGGCATTTTTTTTGGTCAATTCGAATAACAGTTATGAGTAAAATGAAATCAGAAAAAAGAGGAAGCTTAACATTATGATATATTATAAATGGAAGTCGAAGTAATGTTCTTACGTATGAATTCAAAATATACCGGGAATGATCCAGGAATTGAACAGTTAAGTCTCGTCTTCTGGTAGCTCGTCCATTTATTCCTCAGTAATGAATTTCCACCGATATCTTTCTATGAATAGTTTAGATATTTTGATGAGAAGAATCAACACATCAATGGTATTTACGAACTGAAGCTTTAGATATCCAACCACATAACGTACATGCATATGTTGAAAGTTCAATTATTTCATATATATGAAACACATTTTTTTCTGAAATTTCATTTTGAGATTTAATTCATGATAATATATTTAATATATGTATTTTTTTACTTTAGTTCAAACTTCTTCGAAAGGTATGAATATTATATTGCATAGATCTCTTTTGTGAAGGACGTATTTAACGTTTGTTTTGGGCACACTACGTGAAATTTTCGCCACCAGACGTTTACGAAAACATTAGACGACCAATGCTTTAAATTAAATTAAAAAAAAAAAAACATGTACAATTTTCGAATACTTTTCTCAAAATAGTTTGCAATAGAAATGGTAATCATTTCTATAAAAAAAATAATGGTTATGCACATATGGGGAAATAATTACTAAATTCCTAGCGCAAATCCCTACTTTTTGCAATAGCTTCCAGCAATAAATTCCATGACCAAGTAGAATAAATTGAAAGATAATATTTTTGCTTCTGTTTCTTTCAAATACTGCGACTCCTTAAAAATGGAAGTATTTGTACGGTATGACGTCACAGAGTTGACGTTGTAGTACAGATTTGCAATTTAAAGAACACTTTTATATTCATACTGATTGTATCATAGTGATATCCATTCAATGCTTTTAGTCACACGTTAATAAATCTTTGAGATTGTTCCTACTTTGAAGTTTACATAATTGTCACATCGAAGTTTTAAATAACTTTAATAAAAATAATATAAACTTTTCCTTATATTTTCTACATAATCAAATGCCCGTACCAAGTCAGGAATATGCCAGTTGTTACCGTTTGAGTTTTTGATTTTGCAATTTCAAAAGGGACTTTCCTTTTTGAATTGTCTGAGGTGGTCGATTTTTTTGCTATTCCATTTGTTTTCTCTTATAAATCTTTTTTTCCTTATGAATTCAATAATATTAACGATGTTTTTTCTTGCTATACATGTAGAGTTGTAGAAATACATGCATCTTTTGAAACCACTTAATTGCTGTATTACCTCGCATCGTATTACTGACGTAAATAAATAAATGCATACATATACACACACAAAGGATATAATGATTCTACATATATTAAAAACATTTTTGCAAATCATTGTTTTTTGTTTTTTTTTCATTAGTCTGTATACATGGGATAAATATAAAAGCAGATGTGAGAAGAGAGTTTGTAAGGTAAATAACAAATTATTTTGGCCAGATTGTCAATTAAATGCAGACCGTATTAACAAAAAGCGTAACTACAAGTGTCATGATGAGACAAAGTAATCGTTATGAAAATGATTCAATGTTGTGAAGCAGGAAATATTGTTTTCTAACCTCAAAATTTCAAATTGCGTTGGTCGCTTCAAAAACATCAAGCTAAGGAAATTAAGAAACATCTAGCTGTTGATTAATGACATTGTTAAAATGGATATGAATATTTATATCATTCATGTACATGATCATTAATATGAGTATAAGAAGTAAGTATGATTAAGAAAATCTATCACTATCACACTTTCTCAATTCTTACCAATTTATACAACATTGCACTTTGAACTGCAAATCAAGATTTTAAAATATATTAAATCAATTTCTAGTAGTACATTATTATAACGAAAAGTTTGGCAGTCGTGAAAAATTTATGAAAATATATATCACCAATTCAAAATTACAACTGAATGGATAGTGTGTGCGAAAATTGTGTATGCCATTGCCAAATTAAAATGATCTTGTTTTATTATTTTGAATTTTTATACGGCTTTAAATATTCAAAAGGATAAACATACATTTGATGCATAATTAAATGACATACATGTAGATATATATTTGTTACCTTACAAACTTTTGCAACTCTAGAGTAAACATTGTATTGATTTGGAGGTACATCTACAGCTGTCTCTCGCAAGAAGAAGAACACTTTATCTTCAACATCAAAAGAGCCTACGAACTGTGGATCTAAGGGACAAACAAATCAATAGCGTTTTATCATTGGGGACGTTAGTACAAGTTAAAGTTAGACTCTAGTTCTCTAAGTGTTAGTAACAAACGGCGCATGCATTCAGTTAATGAACCAATCTCGACGTCAGGTTTCATCTAGATAATTATCAGCATGAGAAATTAGTCCCTTATTAGTTTTCTAAAGTGAATGTGGAAAAATATAAGTGAGCTGTTAAGTTAGCTATGATCTTGGTCTGACCTACTATTTACTTCCAAAAATGTGTGTAGAATGCAAGATATACCACTCATTCTGTTTGATGATATAGCCGAGTGTTTTATTTTGTCCGGTTTAATACATCACCCATTTCGAATTTACTTTAGATTTCGGTATTTTGGTAAACACGTTTTAATTGATTATATAACTATTCCATAGAATAATATCTATTGATTATTTAAGTTATATTACTTCAAACCTAGTCTTGAGTCACATCATCTTCCATTGATTATATAAAAATACAAGCTATTTGTAAGAACCGATTTCTATGTACCTTTCATCCACTTGTTACTGATTACACCTTTCATATAATCATTAGTACCAACAATAGGTCTCTGAATTGTCGATTCCGAATGCAATGTACTCCCAAAGTATATATCATCCTCTTCACTAGGATTTGGAGATTCTAAAAATGATTAAGTAATGCATTAATACCTTTCAGGCTGACACAAAATAAAGTGTTGATTCAAAGAGTAATATTTAAAAAACATAAACGCACTGTATGATAGTGTGAAGCATTCATTTTTCCAAAACTAAACTTTTCATGCTTTTACAACAAAGTGACAAGAAAACAATTAACTTTAAAGTACATTTTTCTGTATTGTATTCCGTGTTTCCCCTGGATTTATTATTTTTTCGCCATCTCTTTCGGCAAAACAAGATATTTTTCGCCATTATATATTTTTTTTCTCCAAGTAACAAAAATATGTATTTTTCCTTTAAATTTGTTCCTTCTTCTACCCCCGTTTTGTTAAAGGGTAATGACTAAAAGCCAAGACTTCTCTTACTTTCGAAAAGCTTTGATTAACCCCACAAATGGGGATATCCCTTAAAAGAGGGACTGTCCCTTTGAAAAGGAGTAATTTTGCTGTTGAAGAGAGGGAAAAGAAAAATACCAAACTCCGAGTAAAATTAAAAACGAAAAGTCAATAATCAAATGGCAAAATCAAAAGCTCAAATACATCAAAAGAATGGATAACAACTGTCATATTCCTAACTTGAAATAGGCATTTTTTCTTACGTAGAAAATGGTGGATTAAATTTGGTTTTGAAGCTAACTAAACCCCGCACTTGTATGACAGTCACATCAAAGTGTACTCTCAATGGCAATTGATATGGGCGTAACATACGTGATTTCGACTCGTACTAAAAAGACTCGAGTGTTGCCTAATAAAGGAGCAACGAAGATAAATGTAATATAATTTAAGTTTGGAGTATAGTTATAAATATCCTATAGTAATTTTGTTGCCTGATTTACAAATAAAGCAGCAGATTATGGAACAGGTGTAGTAATTTTCTGTAGACATGTGCAAGAAAAAACTCTTTTTCAACCCCCTCTCTGCTGTACATCAAGAAACATTCAAAAATGTCATTAAATAAGCGAATAATGGAAATAAAATTCATATATCTGTATAAACAGCAAAAAAACAATAATGAAAAAGATAACAATAAAAGTGGTATACTACTGCTGCAATCTGTTTATACTCACTTATGTAAATAGCTGTGAAATTGTGAAAGGGATCATTTGAACAGGGTACGGATGTGAATTTGTCACCAGATCCATACGTTGTAGCACCGCTGGTTGTATTGATTTCAAAGCCTTTCGGTGCATCTGCGTTAGTTCCACAAACAAACAAAATATCGTCCTTCGTTTTAGTTATAAACTTTATATGATTTTGACAATATGGTACCTGTTAGGAAAACGAAAGGGCAATTCATTTTAATATGAATTGAGTGTTGAATATAGATAATATAGTAAAAGGTATTTATATGATACAGTGCATTTGTAAAATTATGCTTAGGGTTATTCCCTATATATATATAGCTAAAATAATCATCAATTTTATAAAACAAAAGTTTCAGTTATTTCGTAAAATCCCTCAAAATGTTTGAAATGTTACACAATAACTGAAAATATTGATAGGGATTTTTACAATTATAAACTTCATAGCATTTTAGGAATTTCACAAAATTTATAAAACTGTGATGAGGTATTTTACAAAATTTGTAACTATTTAAGGCATTTTACAATTGCAATGAAAGTACCAAACTCCACAGAAAATTAATATTATAAAGTCTTTTGCCAAACTGCAGAATCAAAATCTCAAACATATCGAACGAAACTGTGAGGGATTTTACAAAATCCCCAACAATCGTTTAGATTTTACAAATTAACTGTAGCATATAAAGCAACATAACTACTACTCTATTTATAAGTTTATAACGTTATCTGCTTGAAAACAGACACGTTGTTTTTATGGATAGGTTTCTCATTGACAATCATACCAGATCGACCTATTTTTTTTATGATATTATAAAATTACAAAAAATGTCAATATTACTATACGTTGCAAACAACAATTAAGACATCCGAGCGGATCATTGATAGTGGATAAAAATAAAGCTATTTAATCAATGGTATCGGTTTGCAAGACAATGTTTGATTATGACATTATTGATCTAAAATTGTTAGTTTGATGTTGGTGTTCATCACTTCAAATAGTGATATTTCATAGAAGTAAGATTTTAGTGAAAGTGCAACTGAAGTTAGCAAATATACAATTTTGTAATGTTACCAGATATATATGATAGTATGATATCATGTGTATCTTATCATTTTTACAGGCGATCATCATGATCGAAACACCTGCCACACCATTTGTATTAAAACATTCACGTGCAGCAAACTATCAACCGTTTACAGGAAAATTTTCAACCTGTCCATGAGTTAGGTTTCGAATATTTGACACGCCATGATATAATAACTTTAATGAAAAAATCCATGGTAATGTAATTATATTTTACAATTCTATACTGTAATAGTGATTTATGATAAGCTTGTATGAAATTGGAAACCAATAAGTTACATTAATTCTAGAATATATCATACCTCTGGTTTGGAAAGTTTACAGTAGTCCAAGTTGCTTTTTATAGATGTGAAATTGTATGATATCTGTAATAACAATAGAATTATTTTCAAAATAAATAAAAATAATTTCATACATATTTATTTGAAGATGAAATCAAACAAATAGATACATATTTTTATATTTGCACGTATACAATTTGTAAGATTCTTTATAACGATACTGATTAAAATATACATCTATATTGATGTTCGTAGATATTCTTGATCAGTATCGTTGCATAATTTGTTTTTTACCCTGACGATTTGTTCTTTTTCTATTGTTACGAAACGTGACGCAATTTCTTTACGTTAATTTTATCAGACGTAAATTTCTAAAAATAGAATAGAAAATGTATTACTGTGTTTGTATGGTGTTATTTTTCGTGTGTTTTAAATATGTCGGATTTTTTTTAACAAAACTGTTTAAAAACGAATAAATCCAAAGTTCCAAAGTCTATAATCAAGCGAAAAATAAACTCAAAATACAATAGACAAGAAAAGACAGTATCAAACTTGAAAATAAAGGTACCAAGGTAAAACAAAAATACAAAAATATGAGCCTAACCAAACGACGGGAATACTTCAGCTGCTCCATACTGGTTGTTAATAGCAAGTTAAATTGCTTTGAGAAGTCGCATTTGGTGATGTTTGTAACAACGAGAATTGGCTGAACTGCTAAAACATTAGGATAATCAGGGACTTTCTATACTAACACATAGAAAGTCCCTGGGATAATAGACATGGTCATTTGTAACCTATATATATTCAATATCGGTCAACATAATCATGATGGCAACTGTAAACCTTTATCTTCAGAAAAAAATCACAGCTCTATCATTATAAATCAAGCAAAACACTGTAAATAAACAGTAATTTTTTTTTACAAGAATATGTTTATACAGACAAACCTAGGTAAACCAGACCGTCCCAATACTTTTAATTACATTAAGTATTACCGGTCAAAACCAGTTTGTTTAATTAATTTAACAGAATCAAGTATTGATCGATATGCAATCAAAAACTGACATTGTTGAAACAAGATGTTTGTTGTTCTTCTCAGGATAATAAGTTACCAGTGAGTTAAACAGTGAACTTACGGTAGTGAAGCTTATTATAGAAAACGATATAAAGTTTAAATTAAAATAAATAAGAGAAACTCCAACTTATCTCAGTTAAGTTTTTACTTTGATAAAATTTTCAAATCGCGAAAAAAGACATTCACATTGTGTTTACGAAATGCTGGGATCCCAGTTGTTAACCCCGAAACCAAATACCATTAAAATGAAGACGGTCTGGGTGATGACATTCCATTGCCGAATTATGTGTCTGGTACATTGTACAACGTTAACAATGTGTCGACATAATGAAATTTCGTTTTCAAACATTCTTGATTTTTAATCGGCTATGCCTACGTAGAACATGTACGATGGGAGTCAATTTAAACTCTCGTTGAAGAATTCAAATAACGCGAGGATTCGAACACAAATGAAAACGATGAGCTCAAAGTTAAAGTTTAACTGACAAGTCGGAGACTATTGCTACAGAGGTCGATTTGACATACGAAGATTTGTTAACAAAATTAAGATCTTATTTTTGTGATTTTTGAGTACAATTAATTTTTGTAATTTGTTGAGCTAATGAATGCGAAGGCTCATAACAACGATTGTGAGTAGATAATAGTGATAAATCAGAAAACACATGTTATATAGGGTTCAGTCATGATATTTCCATACAAAGAATATCATGATTTTTAATAAAAAGATTAGTAAGGTATTTGTATTTATTGTATAGCAATATAATATTCCCCACAGAAAGTAACCAAAAGTTAGCGTGCAATAAATTCTAATATTGCACTAGTGCAATAAATCTTCAAAATTCATGACGTCATCAACGACAAAATCTTAGTTTAAACAAATTTTTACTTTCAAATATTATGGTGCTATACAATAAAAGGGTTATTGCATGAATATTAGGGAATATTGTCCCTCGTAGCACTTTTACCTGTCCAAACAGAAACCTGAATTATACGACCGATGCACTGTACAAACCAGCATTTTTCTTAGTGCAATAGACGGCCGGCTTATCAGGTTTTGCTATAATTCTATAATTAGATATTCCATTTGTTTGCGACTTTAGAATTTAGAAATATAATATATATATTGCAAAAATTAAGCAATAGTTTAGCTATTAAACTTACCGAATGATTTGGGAAAGCTAGATGGTCGGAAATATCAAATATATCCAAATGATTCCTGTGAATAGATAGATAAATACAATATAGTATATATATTTCTATATTATTCCAGCAATGGGTACAATGCTGATTACAATCACACGATATGTTAATAGCAATAAGGAAAATCGTTGCTATGCCCTAGTAAGTTAGTGTTAATTTTATTTTGTTGTTGTTTGGAGGCTTTCATTTTACGTACAAAATGCGTTATCCATATTTAATTGTTTTCATATATATATATAGTGGCAAATATATATATCAGCAAATAGAAAACATATATTAGATATTGATTCTAAAATTGATGACTTTATTGAATAGATACATGTATCTAAACGACAACCAGACAACCTTTATTTCAATTTTGACTAACATGAATAAAAAAACCGTATTCACAAACATATGCTCGTTCAACACGATAACTTAGGTCAACGATGTCATTTGCAATAGCGTAAAATTATGATTACCATTACAGTTTACGGATTAAACATACACCCGATAGGGATTGCATCATATTTAAAAAGATATCTTTATTTCAAAAGTTTTATTCAGTTGTTGTATCTTTATGAATTAGTGTTATGCCTAAGGTACATTATATATCCGGTAATGTCAGACACACATTATAAATACAACATGATTGCATAAGCCTAAAATATTTAGATTACTTGAATATGTTGTTATGTATTTAATTTCGTTTTTTCCCCTAAAATTCCAGAAATAGAACATATATATCTGCTAGTTAAATCATCAAAACGAGATCACGATTTTTTAAAACGCAATATGCTTGATCAAATGTTTGGTAGCTGCACAAGAATCGAAAATTGGTATGCTAATATCACATAACATTCGTAAATACTCCGTGAATTAAAGATAATCGAAATTAAAGGAAATTAAATGATATTGCTAGACTTTTCCCTTTCCCATTTCAAATACAGTTTTGTTCATAATATACTTTGCTTCATATAAGAAAAGGCCCCTGTCCCCCCTCCCCTAGTGAAACACATTAAAAGCCAATATCAATACCGACTGCTGTGTAATGTTAATCCATTAAATGCAACATAAATTGTGTCAGTTCTTCGTAACGTTTTTGTTTCTATTTAATGATGTTTATAATGCTAATTATCGTGATTCTGTAGTAGCACACCGGTTTGTCTAAATTTTGAAATATTAAATATGTTTATCTCGAGCATCACAGTATATACAAAAATTGTATAAATGTGCATCTGGTGCAATTATATTGTTATTCAAATATTCAATTTTGCAAAATGCATCAAAGCTATAATTATGTAACGCAATAAACTTGGCTTGTTTGGTAAACATTGTTGACAGGCTTCATCAAATACACAGTTGAATAGAGTTTAAACTGTGCAGCTTTTGCCATCATTGTAGCTGTACCCCAGTTACATGATCTGTTAATCTCCCGTCACTAGTCACTCTGTGTTTGACAAAAGTCTGCTGTGATACTTATATGTAACATTGTAACATGTCAAATTGCTTGAAAAAAATATTGCATAGAAATAAATAAATTCATATCTATTTCCGCAAACTGACTTACGATTTAACATACTTACATATGACCTACAAAAAGTTTTTGTGAATCGGCATCCAACATCATATATCTATAGTAAGAAGGAGTTGATGAACCCAAAAGTGCTAAAATGAGACATTCGTTTGTAATTAGACTCACTTTGAAACATATACATGATACACATATCTTTAAATATACAAAATATTTGTTTTTTCGAGAAACTATATAACTATAATTACGAGTTTCAAAAGATAACGAACATCTTTGCGGCTTGTATATACTAGTATGGACATTTCATGTTTTCTGAGTAACGTAGTGATTCTAAATATAGTATTTTCCTGTTTTTTTTGTTAAATAGTAGACAGATCACCGAATGAATGTTGTTATACAATGCAATTTCAGGCTTTCTTAATAAATTGTGTACGGAGGTGAACAATTGCTGTTGAGAGCGTGTCAAATCAATCAAATATTCGAATTGAGTTGTTATTTTGACAAATTAAAAAAGTGGTATGATTGCCAATGCGACAACTCTCCCCTCCCCCCACCCCCACCCCCCACCCCCCCCCCCCCTCCAAAAAGAAAAAACAAAAGAAGAAAACAAGTAACATAGACTTTAACAACTATAAGTCACCAGACGGTTATTTGAATAATACAGATATCAGAATTCAGAAAAAGTCATTGGAAAAATCAAATGAAATAAACTTTATATAGCATCCTTAAGCTTAATGATTTAGATTTCAACTTTATTACACATTAATTTGTGAATCACATGTGTCATATGACTATAGATCGATGCAAATATGTCTTTTATATAGTATTGCATAATATTTGTATGAATGTCCCATACATGTATTTTACGTTTTGTACACGATTACTTTTTCTCTTGTTTTTAAAAGTAAACTAACACAACTAACTAATTAAAAGGAAAATTCAAAACGGACAAATCCTTAACAAACTGCACAGATTGAACCTTAAACACATCAAATGAATGGAAAACAATTGTCGTATGTCTGACTTGGTACAGAATATTTCCTTATTTATATAACGATTGCTAACACCTAGCTTTATAGCTAGCTACAACTTTCACTTGTATGAAAGTCGCTTAAGATTCTATTGTAAACTTTGTCATTACCAAAGCCAGTTATTCGAATGTTATTGTTTAGACAACAGTTCTGATACTACATTTGTGTTTTACATATCTATAGTCACTGTCAAATGCCTCATTTAAATATGCACTTACCTTTAAATGACAGATTGAAGGTTTTGATTGGGATTTTAGTCTTGATGTCATGGAAGCATTCGTACAAACCCGTGTCGGTTAACTGCAAATTAACTAATCTCAGAATATTTCCAATTGTAAATAAACGACTGCTTAAATCTAATGGCATATTTTCATTGATTTGATTTGTTTCTGCATAAATCGTACCACCATCATATGGACCTTTCCAAACAACAACACTGTTTTCATCACAAGCAAATGATACAGACGAACCTATTACTTGGTTAACTGTTTCCACACACAGCAACATCTGAAAATTATTAAAAAAACATCTATAAATAGCTTATTACGTGTTAAGTAATCTAAAGAATGTATTTTAATTCATAAAATGAGTTCATTAACATTTTTAAGTATATAAAGAAAATGTTTTAGAAAGAAATCTGTGAATAAATCACTAATCAAGGTGTTTGACCTTATTTGAATGTACTGTGAGGTTATATTATTTTGTTTAAACATTTTGTTTTAACACTGAGCTAATCAAGTTTTTAAAAATCGTTTTACTGTACACACTGTCTCCTCGGATACAACTATTGCCCTCGACTACGACTCATGGCAAAAGTTGAAAATCGGTGACAATAAACGTTATCGTCAGTCAATAAATATACACTATACATGGTATAAATAAAGCTTAGAGTTTGACCACAAGATGAAAAATTATTTCATGTTCTAATACTCATTCAAAACTGCTGGTTTAAAAAAAGTTATTTCCCAATGTTTTTCTTTATTTCGGAATAATAATACAATCAAAGGAAAAAAACATTGTTATTAATATTGAAGATGAATGTGTTCCCTGCAGTAATCGGCAATACAAGTGCCTAAAAATCACGAAACGAAGAAGGGAAGAAAGCTATCTGTATACTAAACAGTCATTTTAAAAATGAGGCGTGAGAAAGGCAGAACGAGAATAGATATTTTTAATAAACACCAGATCAAATGTGTGCAGAAAACAGAGTCTGTGCATTAGATCCAGAAATTTGAAAGTTTTTGATTATTTTCAATACTCATTTAACATAGTTATCTTCACTGTACACATTTTGTGGAATTTTATTTCACTGTACATGGGTCACACAATTTAACTACATCCACGATATTCAGTTTGTATTTCATTTCCTATGATATATGTCCAGATTTAACAATTCTAAATCCAGAATTTTATAATGATTATTTAAGATATCACATTCAAAATTCTGATTTTTTAGAACATCATTCAACACGGGTCCTTGAATTAGCTCACATCGATGAGTAAGCTATAGAAGGCCATAAAATTATTTATGTAAAACAATTCAAACAGGAAAACCAACGGTCTAAAAATGTTCTCTTTTTCACTAGATTTGACGATTTCCATTGTATTCACATTTTAACTAATGTTTATGATAATGTGATTCATCTGCATGTCAGATTCCTAATTTAAAAAATGTTATTTTCTAAATTGCATTTTTTATACCTTTTAGATTACCTCAATCTCATCTTTAAAAAAATCCATTGATTAAACACAGTGTTTAAATGCACAAAATCCTAATGAATTTCAAAGATAAATATAGCAAAGTAAACTTCAAAATTATGAAGAATTTCTCATGCCATCGATATATATCATCATCATCATGTGAAAGTCACACAAAACATTTTGAATAGTTTATGTCCTCCTTCATGCATTCATGACAACCCCTTCTTGTTAAAGAAATTGTCGAATTTTCTGAAAGAAGCAAAATCAGATGCATCTATGAAGTGAAATTAAATAGAGAAAATCCGAATGTTTTATGCATATTGCTTCCAAACACTTTGAATATAAAACTCTTTTACTGACAAAATATTATAAGAAAATATAATGTGGTAAGGATGGGCTCAATGAAAACAAAAACAGTACAGGAGGAATCAAGTTAGACTCAACTCTAACAATACAGACTAGTCAAATGTCTCAATGGTATTGTCGATTTTATAATCCGGTTGAACAATAGGTGAAGATAACCGGCAACACATATAGTCAAGTCACAATAAATCTTTGGAAATCAAAAACGTATTTTCATCTTCAATTTTACCAATTATGTTTTATTTGGAACAATTGTGACGATTTGAAAAATGTGTATGATCATGGTGGATGATGCATGTAATAACACGATGTTCCAACCGATCATTGAAAATAACTTTATATTTGTAAGAACAATAATTGCTTTGAGCTTAAAGACATTGATTCAATATTCAGTCTATGGAAGAAGCGTATCGATAAAAACTTTTCTTATATCATATTATATATATCTTATATTATATTGTCTAATATCAATTGTAAATATTCAGACATTCCATGCAGAAAATGTTGTTTTTGGCAGCGAAAAAATAAGAAAATACTAACTTTAAAACTTATTGTTCAAATATAAACAACAATTGAGTCTAAATATACATTCAGAAGTTAGTTAGAAGCTAATGTTTATGTCCGTGTAAAATTTGAAGTGCTGTGTTTTTCTTATATACGTAAATAAACAAATGCTATTTGTTCTTAATATATCAATGCGATACTTTTAAAATATCATAGCGATGTTTTTGTTTTATCAATATTAGTACTAATTAGTATTAATATTAGACTGCTGTACCCATATTTTGACAATTTTACCTATTGTGTCTGTTTTGTTCACGCATCGTTGTAAATATGACAGAATTTGACGAGACTGTCATACACGTGAGAGGTTAAGTGCTATAAAAGAGGGACGAAAGATACCAAAGGGACAGTCAAACTCATAAATCTAAAACAAACTGACAACGCCATGGCTAAAAATGAAAAAGACAAACAGAAAAACAATAGTACATGACACAACATAGAAAACTAAAGAATAAACAACACGAACCCCACCAAAAACTAGGGGTGATCTCAGGTGCTCCGGAAGGGTAAGCAGATCCTGCTCCACATGCGGCACCCGTCGTGTTGCTTATGTGATTACAAATCCGGTAAATAGTCTAATTCGGTAGGTCAAATTCATGAAAGGGAAGGGGATTGTAGTTACGACGTGAGGAACATATCCGATATCATCTGTGAAATGGTTATTCCATAACGGTCAACCAACTCGTGATGGCGTCCGTAAAATTTACGAAGGGATGATTTCAACTTCACCATTTGGAACTCTTGATTTAATAGCTTCCTTGTGAGCCGTAACCCTCTATCAAGAAAATCATGATAGGAAATGCAAGCACGGGAATATCGTATCAATTGAGAGATATATACCCCGTATGCAGGTGCTGCTGGAATGTTGCTACTTAGAAATGGAAAGTTCACAATTGGAAAGCTGAAATCATCTCTTTTGTCGTAAAGTTTTGTCTTCAACCGACCCTCATTGTCAATTTCTAGATGTAAGTCAAGATATGAAGCTGACTTAACTGTATCTGTAGTATCCTTTATCTCCAATTCGATGGGATAGATGCGTTCCACATAGTCACCAAATTTTGAATTGTTTAGTGAAAGAACGTCATCTATATAGCGGAAAGTAGAGTTAAAGGATATTGCTAACTTCTTATCTTTCTTCCTAAGAAGTTCCTGCATGAAGTCAGCCTCATAATAATAAAGAAACAAGTCAGCAAGTAGAGGGGCACAGTTTGTTCCCATTGGTATGCCGACAGTCTGTTGAAAAACACGTCCTCCGAACGTAACAAATATGTTGTCAATCAAGAAATCAAGCATCTTGATAATATCGGTTTCAGAGAATTTTTTGTTTGAATCAGAGTGATTCTTTACAAAGTAGGATTTATCCCTCCCTAAGACAAGATACTTGTATCTACGTTGGCCATTCTTTTTTATGAAGCAAAGTAATACCAACTCTTTTAATTTGTCTTTAAGTTTGGAATGTGGAATACTTGTGTAAAGAGTAGAGAAGTCAAATGTTTTAATACTGTTACAAGATGAAAGAGAGTTAGATTGTATGTACTCTAAAAGATCTTTGGAATTTTTAAGTATCCACATCTGATTCACGCCACCTCTAGAATAGGCAGTTTCACAATAACTTTGAAGCCCGTCTTTGATTGCTGATAAAATGGATGTTAATAATTTAGAAAGAGGTTTTGTGGAGCACTTGGAAGACCCAGCAATATACCGCTGTTTGTAAGGACACTTATGTAGTTTAGGTATCCAATACAGTGATGGAAGATCCAGTTCTTCATCTTTGGTTGAAATACCAAAGGAACAAATAACAGACCTATGATTATCCAGGATTTCCTCTTTGGTAAGTGTCGTGAGGGTATATGTTGAGTTTCCAAGTGAATTGTCTATACCTAATTCGTTTATCAAGCAATTAATGTAATGACTTTTACAGACAAAAACGATGTTATTTGGGGCTTTGTCTGCGGGGACAACAACATATTTATCATGGAGGTCGGATAGGTGTTTAGCAACATTTGGGTCTTTAAAAATTGACGTAGCATGGGCATTGATGGACCCATTCAGTTTCTTAATTCTGATTTGTATTAAGGACCTCACTGCCTTTATCCATTCGGATAGAGTGTCTACGTCTTCCTTCTCGCGCTTAGCCCATTGCCTGGCATAATCCTCGATTGAATCCATCAAAATTTTAAAGTTGTATTTCCAATTGATGGATTTAGGCTCACGATATTTCGGACCTTTCGATAACACGTTTCGTAGAGAAGTGTTATTAACAATGTTAAGGTCACCGGTAATAACGTGGCCAGCGGGATTATATGTGAATTGGGAACTAGCACAAGTGCAATCAGGAGGTTTAGACTTGAAGTCGTCAATATCGAGATCCTTCAAAACGCGTTTGTAATTGAAAATTTTAGTTGCAATAGGTTTGGTATAGGTATAAGAAATTATTGGTACAGACTGGTCTTTAAAATAAGGAGGTATTTTCGATTGAACTAATTTATGATGAAGGATATTGCCAAGGTTGACGCCATCGAGACCTTTGTTGGCAAAGGAAAGATTTAGAAAATATCTTTTCTCTTTTTCATCTTTTCCAATGCGAACTGGCTTGAAAAGTCTGTGACTTGCAATATCCGAAATTATAGCTTGAAGTTTGTATTGGTTTGAATGAGGGTTTGTAACAGTGGATTCCAAACATAAATTGAACAGAGAATGAAGTTTTGAAAGGGGTAATGAATAAAGTTTCGTGCGAATGTGATGAATACCTAACGGTTTTTGTATGAATGGCAGCAAGTCATTAATAGAGACATCATGCAGAGAGGGTGATGTATAATGACGATGACCATGACTGCGTCTACGTCGAGGAGTCGAGTTGAAAATATTCATCACATTCACCGAGTTACACGAAGGACTAGATAGAATACCTATACCATCAATTTTGTCATTGCAGCCATACGGTGTTGCAGTTCCCAATTGTCTAATCCAGTAGTCTTCTTTATGTCTACGGAGAGTCGTTGAAAGATTAGGATTGTTAGAGCTATGGTATATCTTTTCGATAATGCGAACTGTCATAGAAACGATGGAATGATCGGGCTGATTGAAATGCTACCAATGAATCATACTCTCCTCGTTCAGATTGATTCGACAAAATCTGACCTGTACTTTTGAATTACCTTTTTTTTATACAAATTAGACCAAATTATAAAACCAGGTTCAATCTACCATTTTCAAAATTTGAAAATGCCAGGACCGAGTCAGACCGAGTCAGAAATATGACAGTTGTTATACATTCGTTTGGTATGTTTTATCATTTGATTTTACCATTTGATAAGGGACTTTCTGTTTTGAATTTTCCTCGGAGTTCATGATTTTTGTGATTTTACTTCTTATGGTATCGAATGTAAATAATAAAATTGAGAATGGAAATTATAAAACAGTTTTTGGTAACATCTTACAAATTTCTAAATTGGTTTTGGAAGCAAAACTAATCAAATAAGGGGTTAATAAACAATGTCGTCATCAAATAGCTAAGTATCAAAGTGATTGTTCACATATATAACATTAAGCAAATTTTATAATAAACGCACCGAAATAATATATATCCGATATGCTCGCAACGCACGCATGAAAGACTTTCTTTATTGATAACAATGACACTAACTTGTGACAAAAATGAATCATACTCTCCTCGTTCAGATTGATTCGACAAAATCTGACCTGTACTTTTGAATTACCTTTTTTTTATACAAATTAGACCATTGGTTTTCCTGTTTGAATGTTTTAACACTAGTAATGTTTTTTTCGCTGTGAGCCAAGGCTCCGTGTTTAAGGCCATACTTTGATCTGTAATGGTTTACTTTAAACAAATTATTACTTTGATTGAAAGTTGTCTCATTCGAACTCATGCACCATCTTCTTATATCTATAAATCTTTAAAATTTCCCCTTATAAATAAATGCTTTCCAGTCATCCAACTGAACGATCTAAATTTATAAATATAGAAAAGATATATACACATTTCTAACGTCAAAAGACATTAACATCCTATTTATTTGTGTTCTAAGAAATGAATTTATAACAACCGATACGGATTGTTATTTTGCACTAAGAAATGTTCGCGTATTTATACGATCGGTTACTAGTCAAAAACGGAAGTCAAATCTCTGTGGCAACAAAACATCGATCGGAATGCCCTCACGGACATCGCGATGTAAAAGAGCGTCCACGCGGCGAGCTGATTATGTTCATAGAGATATCGATTTACCAATGGGAAAAGTCTTTGATATCCAAAAATAACTGTTTTCCTTGTCAATATTTTTTTCTATGTTAATAATAAATGCATTTTCTGTTTGACAAGATTTTTTATTTTCGTTGTATCTGAAGTTGTCCAATTTATAGTCTGAGGCTACTCAGTTGGTATCTTCAAAGTTCGGGACATCAGCATTTGTACATTTTAATTTGTTTGGATTATCTATTTTACCATTTGAATATTCATTGTAATTTGGAGCTGTATTGGATTGGATTGTTTGAATGAATGTTTCTTTTAAGTAATGATATTTTTTGTCTATTTCGATATTACCAAGGTGGATATGCTATAGCAGTGTGACCAGTATATAATTTAATAGGTCGGCAGACTATTTGCAACCGCATTTAAATTCCGCCATTGCATAATCACTTCAAATAGAATTAGTCGGTTAAACCATGTGATTGAAAACAATAGACTGAACAGGTTGTTAACACTTGCAACTATTAATAGGGTTAAACAACATCTTCGAAATCATGAGTTCATGTAAGCGTTAATTTTGTTACAGTTACGAAATTTTAGTGATATTGATCCTAAAACATTAAACCGGTCATGATCTAATTTTGTGAATTATGTTTGCAGTTTTCTTGACATGCATTGTGACGTGTCATCGTATTCATTTTATATTAGAAAACTAAAGCAGTTATATTAGAAAAGTATCGCATTTATAAATTTTTTATATTAAAAAATCATCGCTATGATATAAGACAAATATCGCATTGATATAATAAAATATAGCAGTATATTTGACATATAGGTGATTTTGGCTTAGCAAACAATTGAATTCATCTCAATTGCATTCCACTGAATTTGCTACATGATATTTATAGAATATGTACATCTACAAATGAATAATCGTGCATTTATGTTGCATTTATTCAACAATTATACACCAGACGTATGTCGTGTTAAATGTCAACCTGTTTTAAGAAAAGAGTCATTTTTTTTATACCGAGAAATCCGCCTTTCTTCGTACAAATGCTAACATTCGTCTGAAATTTCCCACAATGCAACTCGTTGATATAAGACAATATCGCTCGTTGATGTAAGAAAATTTTTTATCGAATCGCTTCTTCCATAGACTGATGTTTTGTATATGGTTTTATCATGCCTAGAAACAGAAAAAGTGTGAATTCTGTTCAGGTGTGATAATATTCTTCAGAATTTGTAATAAAATTAATGGTACCAATTTTCTTGCACCAGATGCACATTTCGACAATATATGTCTCTTCAGTGATGCTCGTGGCCAAAATATTTGAAATCCAAAGCTTGTATAAAAGATGAAGAGCTATAATCCAGAAGGTTCAAAAAGTATAGCCAAATCCGTGAAAGGAATCAGAGCTTTCCATGAGGGAGATACATTCCTTAATTTATAATAATTTCTATCATTTTGTAACAGCAAATTTTAATAACACAAAAAATCCGTATTTTCATGCCAGTACCGAAGTACTGGCTACTGGGCTGGTGATACCTTCGGGGACTAATAGTCCACCAGCTGTAACTTGGACTAGAGAAATGCACGTAAAAAGTCTTCTGAGTTTTTTCATCATGTTGGAAGATATTAATTTGTTATTTTGTGCATAGTTTAACCATAGCAACATACAGATTTTTTAATTGTTTTTGTTTGCAGAGTTATCGGCCTAGGAAAAATCTCGTAATTAATATAGTGACGGCACATTTTCTGATAGGCGGGGCAATATTGATTTGATATTTGGTATAGTTTAAACATGACAAGGTATAGATCAAGTATCCATCTATTTTGGTTATGATTATTTTTTTGCAGTTATTGTCAATTGTCATCGGACTTGAAGTTATTGATATTATATTTGTTATATAGTTTCCACCGTCAGAAGTTATAGATAAAAGTAGCATTCTGTGTTCTGTTTTTTGTACTGTTGTTCTTCTTTTCAACGTTTTTCGTTTTTGCTAAGACGCTGTCAGTTTGTTTTTAATATATCTAACACTATACCAAGTTTCCTCAATATAAACACGGACTAAGTCATCAATTTTAATTCACATTTAATGTTACGTCCACTGGTCTTCTTGTTCTAGATTGGTCCTCTTGTTCTAGATATCTAAGTTAGTTATATAGAGTGAACGACAAACGAAGTTATTAGATATTACGAAAAATGTTCGGTAAATGTACTCACCAAATATTGAAAGAATTGTTATGATAGTATTCCACATTGTATACAAACTATGTATACATTGTTATTTACACACATATACATGTACACATTGAACATTTGAATATTTCATCTTTACCTTGTTTGAGATTTTTACCTGGATAATAATCAATATAAAAGGATGAACATCATGAATCATTAAATGCTCAATGATTTTTCATTTTCATTTAAGAATAACTATTGCTAATACACATGATTAATTGGAGAGCTATGCTTGAAAAAAGACAACTTTAAAACAAAACAAAACATCAGAAATATAAAACACAAACAGACAACGCCTTATAATCAATACGTATGAATAGTGAAGTGAGTAATGTATTTGAAGATAGATGATATTTAAATTTAGATACAATGTGATGCACACAATCGATTTCATTTTGCTATTGCATAGAAAATAAATTATACGTAACAATGTCCGCCTTTACAATACGAAATACGGGGATATAGTGTGAGAGGTCGGCATCTGTCCAATGCAATGAAACTCGAAGTTAACTACAATCTCTCTGGAAATGTTTACCGAGCAATTAGAACTATATAAAATATTTATTTTTTATTTATGAAAAAAATAGGCTCTGGCTTAAGGTAGTTCTGGCTATTATTAAAATTGAAGAACAACATTTTATGAATAAGCGCTTTTATATATATATATAAAAGTGCACAGACATGCCCGAAGACGAACGAAAAAGCAAGAATGTTTAAGATTCAAGGAGTTATATAACCAAAAAAGCTTAATTATTATAAGGTCTTACTTTGCCTTATGGAGTTGAAACCTAACTTTGCTCAGTATTCATTTTATTATTTCCGGAGAAAAGAATCAGCGAAATAGAAAAAATATTTGTCATAACGGCAAATATCAAACAATCATTAATAGGATATAATAAAAACTTATGAACTCAACCGGGTTATGTTTTTTTGTAAAACAATCGACAAGATGTATCGGGAGTTGATAAAACAAAAGTTATTTCACGTTTTGAATATTGTTTATTCGACCTGTATTGCGTGTATAAGAGTATTCTACATAAGTAATGTAAGAGTTCGCTTATTTACGACATTTGGGTCCTCAATACTCTTCAACTTCGTACTCTATTTGGCTTTTTTAAAAAAAAATTATTCGAGCGTCACTGATGAATCTTTTGTAGACGAAACGCGCGTCTGGCGTAAATAAAGAACTTTAATCCTGGTATCTATAATGAGTTTATTTGCAACCACTGGGTCGATGCCACTGCTGGTGGAGATTTATTTCCCCGAGGGTATCACCAGCCCAATAGTCAGCACTTCTGTGTTGACCTGATATGTTCATAATATACATTAACTGTTAACAAAACTTAGAATCTTTGAAAAACTAAGGATTTTCTACCTCAGAAAAATAGGTTACCTTAGCTGTATTTGGCAGAACGTTAAGGAAATTTTGGTCCTCAATGCTCCTCAACTTCGTACTCTATTTGGCCTTTTAAAAAATTTTTTATTCGAGCGTCACTGATGAGTCTTTTGTAGACGAAACGCGCGTCTGGCGTGAATATAAAATTTTAATCCTGGTATCTATGATGAGTTTATTATTTATGTTACGTATATAAAAAAAAAGATGTGGTGTGCTTGCCAATTACACAAATCTTCGCATGAGACATAATGACACATAAATTAACAACATGTATATGTCACCGTGCGGCCTTCAACAATGTGCAAAGCCCATACCGGATAGTCAGTTATAAAAAACCTCGCAATGACATGTAACAGAATTCAAACGCAAAAACTAACGACCTAATGAATGTACAAAAAATGAACGTAAAACATACCTGCTGCATAACAGTAAAGTTATTATTTAGCTTGGTATCCGTTTTAGTTATGTTTCGTTTACTTGTGTCATTTTGATTGTGTAGCAAAGTTGTTCTTTATTCAATTGATTTAGGATGTTTTTAAATTTCAACATCGGTGTTACTTGATTTATTTCACTTTTCTGGGCGGGGTTAAACCGGTTCGCTCATCATAGACCAGTCCATCTATAGACAGATGTTTTAGGATGAATTCTTCAATGAAGTGGCCAGTTATTAGTTCCATATCATCCACTCAGTTCTTTTGTATATCCGTTTGGTGACACTGATAGGTGATTAGAAATCAATAATGATCATAACGGCAATCATCCTTATCGCACACATCTTCAAATAGACTGCCCTGATGTAAATTAAAAACGTAAGCTCCGCCCGATCATTTGAAATAGCATTGGTAATATTAGTAGAAACAGTAGTTAATCTTATTTGTTTTATAGATTAGACAATACTTGGTCATGTTTTATGAAGATGGAAGCCCAAGGCGAAGCCGAGTGCTTAAATCTTCATAAAACATGACCAAGTATTGTCTGACCAATTTAGAACATATTCACACTTTCGAGTGACCTTACAAAATTACCCTTTACCATTGTAATATTCAAACTTAAAAAAGAGTTCACTTTTTATAATGAACTTCTGTAAATGTAAAACATAGGTAATCATTAATGGTTATCCCACAAGGACGCGGTGTGTCAGTGTAAGATCACCCCTCTGGCCGGAGGCCAGAGGAGGCCAGAGGGTGATCTAACACTGACACACCAAGTTCGAGTGTGATAACTATTTTACATTCCAGCTGTTTTAGATTAGACGAAAAACCATTTACAATTCATAAAATCTAGTTTAGAATGCCATACAACCATTATAATATACTTTATATATTACTAAATGATGCATACCCTTTATGACCCCCAAACACGATGAGTAGATATCAAACAATGTCAACTCGCCCAACACTTTATCGCCACTTTTTAAAAAAATCGCCCCACTCTTGTTTACCGATGCGCTCCAGTTTCGAAAAAGTGTAAAATCAAATTGAACAATCAGTCTGAAAACTCACTTATTAACGAAAAAGGTTTAAACCCCACTGAATAAAGGTCTGACAACTTGCTCCACTTATAAGAAGATTTTGCTTCCTTTAAGTATGTAAAATTACTATAAATTTGTATCCAATCGTCCTGGTGTAGTGGTATGTGTCTTGGCTTGATATGCTAAAGGTCTTGAGTTCGAATCCCAGCATATACACTGGAGTTTTTATGTGAATTTTGATAGAAAGTCTTTTACGTATAATTAATTGTAAGTTTTATAGTGGATTTGACTTTCCCGCCAATATGTTACAGAACAAAGGAAAAAGTAAAATCACAAAAATACTGAACGCAGAGGAAAATCAATTCGGAAAGTCCATAATCACATGGCAAAATCAAATAACAAAACGCATCAAAAACGAGCAAAAAAAGTAGTCTGGCATTGTTTTCTTGAATGAAATCATGCATAACAAAGAAACTCAAACTGGGGTGATCTGGTAGGGTTGATCAGGCTCTGATCACTCCTGTTAGAACAAAGGAGCTGGGATGTAATCATCTAAATGGATGGAATGAAATGGCACTGACATTCTTTGTCAGGACCAAAAGGATAAATTGTTTTTCTTGTGCTTCAGGTAAAACTTAATACATATATATCTTGAGTTTTTTTTTATTTTAAAAAGTGACACAATGTTATATAAATCCCCTTTTTGAAATTTGATTTTTTTTATAAATAAAAACGCTCTATATGAACATTTGAATTCAGACCATTCACCATTAAATGCTTACTTTTTATTGATGAATTTACATGTATTGTTTGTGTTTCTCCAAAAAAAATCCTTTGCTTTATATATCAGCAGTCTGACATTGTTTTCTTGAAAGAAAAAAAATACTCCCTCATATGTCAGGAATATAAATTGAATAAATATTATTTTACCTACATCCTTATCCCATTTTATTATATATATATTTTTTTTTGGGGGGGGGGAGTATTCTATATATGTGTACCATTAGAAAATGTATGAAATTTGCAAAATGCAAAAGTTTTTGTTTGTTTTAATCTTTGCTCTTTCGTCTTTAATCAGTATACTAGGCGTTTTTCACAAGGAAAATGCCTCAGGGGATGGTACACTTTGTTAGTGCAGTTATTAAGAGTTCACTTTCATAATTAACTGACAATAAAAAGTCATTCATGTATAGCATTTTAAACAAAAAGCTATGCAATTATAAATTGTAAAAATAATCTGTAATCAATGGTGATTTATTTATTCAAAACAAAATGACATATTGACCAGTGAACATTTTTGTTGTGAATGATATGCATTCCGTTAATAACACATTCAAGTAACATATTTTCAAATATCATGGTCTCGATCTAGCAAATTAAGAATTTCTTGTATGCATAAGACACTCTAAATATTTCAGAAGTAGGCACTAAATTTCAAATTGATGAAACAGCTAAGTAAGACGTGCAGCAAGAAAAAAACAGACAAATATTAAAACTAACAACAAAAGAAAGAAAGAAGAACGACAAATTGTCTATACCATATAAAAAGAAGATGTGGTATGATTGCCAATGAAAGAATTCACCACAAAAGACCGAAAAGACACAGAAATTAACAACTATAGGTCACCGTACGACCTTCAACAATGCTCAAAGCCCATACCGCAAAGTCAGCTGTACTATACCACGAAATAACAATGTAAAACAATTCAAACGAGAAAACCAATGGCCTATTGTATGTACAAAAGATGAACGAAAAACAAATATGTAACACATGAACAAACGACAACCACTGAATTACAGGCTGCTGACTTGGGACAGGCACACACATACAGAATGTGGCGGGGTTAAACATGTTCGCGGAATTCCAACCCTCCCCCTAACCTGGGACAGTGGTACATGTATAAGAGGACAACATAAGAACGAATGTTAATCAGTCACGTTTCATCGATGGAAGATATAAAGCATGTTTTGAAGGGAAAAAATCTGGAATTTTATGCAACAAAACGAAAAATTGCAAATCCGTGATTCGACAAGGTTAAAATATGTTTAAACAAAAATGTTCAAAAGTTTTATATTAAAAAATCTGACACAAATTGAATTCCAGATAAATTGGATCTCCATTTGAATTTTTTAGATATTTATGAGGAAACAGAGGATACATTTGGCGGTAATCAGTCAATGCTTGTCATTGTGAATATTTGTTTACACTGCGCTAAGACCTGAAAATAAAAAAAAAAGGAATCCCTTTTTCCATTCCTTACCTTTATGGAGTTTGTTGCAAATCAATGAGTAATTACATTCTGTCTGTAAAATTGTAACTTTGAAAGCTAATGAAACTACAAAATACTAGAAGTGTTCAATGTATATAGATAATCAAGAAAAATTAAAAGTGTTCATAAACAATTTTGATCGAAGAACACTAAAGGAAGTGATGTTTTGGTGGGTTGTTTAGGATGCGCATGTGTGTTAACAAAAGAGACACCAAGTACAGATATGAGGGTACTCGCAGTAACTTAATTATAGCTAGGTCATGTTTCATATGTATGTTTGACTAAAATATTATCTCTGTAGAGTTGTAATGCTACGTGTGCATACAAATAGTTTAAGATTGCACAAATTTACTTTGTCGGTAATGAATAATTGGGATTTTATCTGTCCAAAACGCTCAAACCTGAGTTATGACATAGGCAACATGGGTATACTATTAATATGCATGCTTATTCTCTATCAACCTTTTATTGTGTCCATAAAAATTGTTTCCTACTGTTGATCATGAGGAGAAAATAACTACTGTGACCTCGTGCCATTTTGTTTAAATTGTTTCTTACAAAGATTCAAATTGTTTAAAAACACATAATGGATTATTGGTTTTATAATCGGATGTGAAAAAAAAATATAATACTTAATAACCATAACCCTAAGTTAAGTTAAATATACGCTTGGCTTCCACTGTTGTGTCGCGTATTAACAAAACTCCCTGTTACATAATAAAAACTTTCGTCTTTGAATGCTTAAAATATGAATTTTCAAATGCTTAAATTTTGTAGATTTTTTTTATAACTCCTATAAAGTTTTATCATGTGTTGTTTTCGTGAATGTCTGTAAACTATTTACAAATGATTCATGGTTATATTGGTCCTCTTCATTTGCTTCCATATGTGTTGACATTGTAATAAAAAAAAATCACAATTTCAAACTGGTCAACATTGAACAATCTATTTATCAGCAAATTGGAATAATTTGAATGACATTTTCTGCATTTGTTGTTTTCCAAATCACCAGAGAATTTGAAGCATCTAGGATGTTACTAAACTAATTATGTTAAGAATCATCTGCAATAAGAAATAAAAAAGCGGTACAAAATGGTGCATTGGAATATAATAATGCCCTCGAGGAGAACTAGATGTCAAATTCTGTTCCCCTGAATTGACTAAACCTCTCTATTATAATTAATGCATACTAATATATTTACAAGGAAAAAATAATCATTGAATAAAATATATTAGCCCCTTGTTGCAGTATTGACGACACATTTTATTTATCGGCGTTTTCATTAATATTCCCCTCGAGTAACTGAAATGTCGACTACATTTTCGAATTTAACAAACTAAGTGATTTTAACATAATGATCTCATTTTAGATCAAGACAAACATCACTGTGCGAAGAATAACACTGATTGCGAAAACAAGGATGATATCATAAAAAAGCTGATGTGTTTTTCGACAACATAATAGTTAATCTGGTTTGACATTGAATCAACCAATAATTGTATACATCTACCGGCACACTTGCTTTTGTAATATCAATCCGACAAAAAATATTTTTGTGGCGACCTTAAAGTCTATTTTCCACATGTGTGTGCGTGCTTGCTTCTTATCTATACATGAACTAGAAACAGTGTGTTTAATTTCTTGACATTACCTATGTATAACACAGATGGACAACATTTAGCATGAATATAAGCCAAACTTGATGATTTCAACTTTTCAAATTTTTAACTTCCAAATACCAAACAGTACCATATACTTTCTGCTTCTATCAGATGACCTTTGTATATCTTATTGTAATTTAAATGTCAAGCTTTTGCAAACACCCAGAGGCTTTAGGGCCTGATACAAAACAGAATATATAGATATTTATATGAATATTTATATGAATATATATATAAGACAAAGTACATGTAGTAGAAAATTGGGGCCTTAATATAATGAACATTCCAATGTACTAATTTGATCGTTATTATATTAGATAAACATAAATGCAATTAAGTGCATTTCAATATCGTCGCTGGGCTTCTTAAATGTCGTAAATTACAAATTATTCAAGAAAAAAATATCTCACAAACAGGCTTTGAAAATTTTGGCAAAATGCATGCTTACAAAATGTCGTATGTGAACTTGAACATTTTTGTGAATAGCAGTGAAATAAAAACTTTGACATTTTCTGGATTATCTAAGAGCTTAAATTATTTTCAAAGAAATAAAGAATGTACAATTATTTTTTTACCAAAGCCATTCTACAACGATTTTCAAGTTTTCATACAACATTTTGGAAGCAAACTTTACAAAAAACTGACATTGGCAATTGTGTTACATGTATATGTCTTATGTCACACATTTTGATTGGTCTAACTGTATGCTAGTTTGTAGGGCGATATCTTTTTGCGCCAAAAAGTAACTCATTTACGCCACAACTTAATTGCGCCAATACCTCTTTTGCGCCACCTAATTTTCAAAACTATAGGTATCATTTGCGCCAATAAAATAATCATCTAAGAGCGCCAAGTTTATTTATATATAACAACTAAATGAATGACTAGGTACCAACAGCAAAAAATTCCTCTGACATTGTACACTGAAATTTCAAATTAGCCTTGCATCCTAATAAAATTATACCGCTTTCTGGATCGTTACACAATACAAAGTCATCATCTTTGTTTGTAACAACACCAATATCATCCATTAGTCTGTGAAATTCTGCTCGATTTTTAGATTAAGCCGGACGCAGTTTTCTTCTCTCTCTATACATAGACTGACACACATATTTTAAATCTTTCTTTTCTAAATTTTCTTCTTCAATTTTGAAGATCTCTGAATTTATTATTTTGAAGGTCGCTCTGACAACACATTGGTTGCTTTTCTTTTACACGCAGTTCTCAAAATTTGACGTTCTAATTTCTGGACACTGATAATGAAAAAATTATATTTCTTTTTACAAATGAAAGTATGATATTTTATACTACCAAAATCTGCTATGAAATTTAAAAAAATGTATTTTATACTCGTGATAGTTGACTTGTATTTGCATTTTAATTTTAAGAATTTTTTTTTTATAGTCTCTCAAAACTCTTTATAGAGTGGCTCTTGTTGTTAACTTGTGTTTTAAAAAGCTGTATATTTTATATGTAACAAGTGACGAGACTTTAATAAAGTATTTGTCTTGTCTTGTCTTGATATAGGTAAAACATGTACAGGTATGATATAGGTAACAAATATTAACAGGTAAATGAGGCGCAATTTCATTTCATTTATTGGCGCAATTAATATCTTTTCAAAACTGCAATTGGCGCAAATTGATTCTGCCCAGTTTGTAATACCAAAGATTTCCTCCCGCCCAGACCATTGATGTCAAAAAAAGTCATATACGACATCTTAGAAGCCCAGCGACGATATGCTCTATGTCTATAGAAATATATGTATATTATATTTAAATATATCTGCCTCTGGATCTATTCTTTAAAAAACGGCTTCAACTAGTTCGACTCTGTACTAGCAGTTTTAAAAAGCATAATATTTCAATCAATATTTGTGTTTACAAGGTTAAAATCATTCACCCACAATAAACATGATAAAGGTAATATGTATGTATCGCATGCAACAGATAAAGCATATATTTGAAAAGATATAAACAAATATAAACAAAACAAACGTCAAAAAGATTGCTTAATTACTAAAAGTGACAATGACGTCAATATACTGCGAACATGCATTATCTGTAGATGTACTGTAAATTCAAAGATTGTTGCATGCACTAATTATTGGAGAATGGGCAAACATATATGATTAATGATTGTGATTTCAGAAAAGCCCTATACAGGTATATGAATCAAATATTAGAATTAGATTTCTAATTATTTTTATACGCATTTAGATGCACTTTTTGCGTTAAAAAAGATCTCGCATTATCTTCTGAATTTACAGAATTGATATCTTTATTTTATTAGAATAGCATGTATTACTCAATTTATTTCACTTGACTGGGCGGAGTTTATCCAGTTCACTCATAATAAACCAGTCCATCTATAGATAGGTGTTTTAGGATACACTAAGTAATTCTTTGTCAAGTCATTCTTTTGTAAATTCCTTTGAGGTCACTGATAGGTGATTAGAAATCAGTAATAACTATAACAGCAATCATCGTAATCACACACATTTTCAAATCGACTGTCCTCATGCAAATTAAAACGTAAGCTCTGCCCGATCAGTTGAAATAACATTGGTAATGCCGTTAACAAAGTCCGTATTTTATAATTATCAGTTATAGTTGATTAAGATATGATTTGAAGCTAAGTACAAATGTATATTACCAAAATATATCCTCTCATTCTACAAATAAAAGCAAAAATATTACTATGAAATGATTATTTGAATGTTTTATTTTTTCATCTGAATTTGGCCATTTACCTCTACACCTTTGTATACCTACATGATAATATTTTGTTAATATTTCATTTTTTCTCGTTAATTATCTTCGTTTGTCTTATCTTTTTTTTTCTTCTTATTTTTCCTTGCCTTTTTCTTTTCTTTATCACCTGGTAAATTGGTAAATATAATTTGTTGAAAATACTAATTGCTTATTATAAATTGGTTGTTGATTGATCATGTAAACCTTGATATTTCTAAACTTCAGAAAAATGTCAAAAGTTTCACAGCATTTCGTGTTTATGCTAACTAAGCAAACGACAGTGACGTCCATACTATACACAAATACTAATTTTTATGTACTTCAAAAAAAGTAAAATGACCGTATTGTCCTATCAGAATTGAAATAATTCATGGAAGCCATAGATTGTTTCTTAAACAACCAACTCAAGATCGACTACCGGAAGTTCTCTCGACCAATCATATCAACATGTTCCTAATATACAAATCATATAAGAATTATTGTTTTGTCATGATTCAAACCGCTAGTTTATAGACCGTACTATGTGGATTTTAGACAATACTGAAGGCTTATGGTGACCTGTAGATACATGTGTGTACTAGTCTTATAGGATTACGGTGACATATAGATACTAGTCTTAATAATAAGTGTCTTTTTGTTGTTGGGATGTATAATTACCCGCCCACGTCCACTTGTATCTGTATTGTTATCCATCTGATGAGTTGGGCCTTTTCAACTGACTTGTATAGTTCGTTCTGATGTTGTACTGTTACACCACTGTCTCAGGTTAGGGTGAGGGTTGGGATCCCACTAACATGTTCAACCCCACCACATTATCTATGTACATGTACGTACTTGTTCCAAGTCAGGAGTCTGTAATTCAGTGGTTGTCGTTTGGTTTATATCTTACACATTTGTTTTTCGTTTATTTTTTGTACATAAACTAGGCCGTTAGTTTTATCGTTTGACCTGTTTTACATTGTCATTTCGGGGCCTTTTATAGCTGATTATGCGATATGAACTTTGCTCATTGTTGAAGGCCATACGGTTACCTATAGTTGATAATTCCTGTGTCATTTTAGTCTCTTGTAGAGAGTTGTCTCATTGGCAATCATACCACATCTTCTTTTTTTCATATTCGAATGATTATGGATATTTGTGAATCTTGTTTCAACTTTTTATTTTAAGCACTAAAGTATAATAAATTAAAGTTGTATATATGTGATTTCTTATTTGTACGAAGAAATAATAAGCAGAACATGTAGTTCAATAGAACAACCAGATTCAAACGTATCTGTTAGCATGGATGTTAACCAAGTGCAAGCATATCTTTAGCAGAAGGTCGATAAATAGATCCAAAATAATCTGACATGAACGCCTAGGCTAAAAAATAAGGATTAACCGACAAACAATAGAACACAAATCCCAACACAGACACAAATTAAAACAAAGCAACACAAACCACTCAAAAAACGGGGATGGTTTCAGGTGCTCTGTAAGTGTAATCAGATCCTGCTCTACAAGTGACTCCTGTCGTGTTTCTCACCCGGTAAATAGTCTAATTCGTTACCGTCACATTCGGGAAAATGGAACGGGATTGAAGTTACGACATTCGGAACATATCCGATATCTTCATGGACACGATATTCCATAACGGTCGACTAACTCGTGATGGCGTCCATAGAATAGACGATTGGATTATTTCAACTTCACCATTTGAAATTTAACTTATTTTATCTAACAAGAATGTGTCTATAGTACACGGCTGCCCCCTCGCATTATGATTTTCTGTGTTAAGTGGACTTTTAATTGGGGTAAACACTCTAATTCGGCATTTAATTAGAAAGATTATATCACAGGGAACATGTACACTAAGTTTCAAGTTGATTGGTTTTCAACTTCATTAAAAACTACCTTGACAAAAAAATTTAACCTGAAATTTGCACTATCATTTTCTATGTTCAGCGAACCGTGAAATTGGGGTCAAAACACTAATTTGGCATTAAAATTAGCAAGATCATATCATAGGGCACATGTGTAGTGAGTTTCAAGTTGATTGGACTTCAACTTCATCAAAAACTACCTTGACCATACACTTTAAGGGCATACGATACAGTTTTGAACCTGTATTTACAAGTTGATGAAAATTTGTATATAGGCTATTTTTTACCTGATTAAATCAAATATGTAATAAAAAATATACCTTCATGTGCTACTTTTTGAGTAAAATAAGGTCGAAATTTTGTATCTTTGCTCAAAATTCATGCAGATTTCTGTCCGTATTTTCTTTTTCGAAAGAAAGACATAACTTTTTTGTTTTAAAAGATAAACACAAAATGGTTTTTGTTAAATAATCGGTAATTTCTGCATTTTATAAGTATCAGACATTAAAAATTATGCAATTTTTATTCCGAAATAACTCTATATTTATCAAATGTTCATTAATAGAGGAAAAAACGTCATTTTTTGCTGCATGTTTATCAAAATTAAAAAAATTGCGCTATTTACAGTTTTATAAAATTTGGGTCACATAATCTCCTTGCAAAATGAAACAAATTGCTGTTTTAAAAAATAGGGGTCCATGCACTCGTTTTCAAATTAAATCAGTTTGAATGATAAGAATCAGTCGAAAAATGCATCTTTTCCCGATATGTCAGAGTTTGACGTCGCGAAAATAACATTTTACGTTAGCAACGTCATTACCTTCACTGTAACTGTATCGTATGCCCTTAACCTAAAGGTGGACGAACGGAAGGTAGGACAGACGGAAGGACGAACAGACGCACAGACCAGAAAACATAAAGCCCCTATACTATCGTAGGTTGGCCATAACAGCATAATGCCCTTCTACTATTGTATCGTGGGGCATAAAAGTGATGACAGAACAAACTTAGACATTTCTTGGAAAAAATTTGTAGTGCAGTCTTAAATCCTATTTGCATTTCTTACTTTTTTTTACTTCCGTCACGACAGTAGCAATGGGAGGTAAAGCACACGCGTACGTAAGTCGGGTTGTCACTTGTTTGTTCAATGTATCAGCAACAATAGTTAATGAGTCGTTCTTACTCTACAAGTAAAAGGATAAGATTTTATAAATATAAATCAAACTTTGTGATTATAACATGTATAACGAGAGAAATTTATGTATTACTTATAGATTATTACATGGCATTTTTCATATTGCCCTGGTATCAGCCCTAGACTCCCATATCAAGCCAGAGGGCTTTAGCCCGAGGGCTTGATATGGGTCGTGGGCTGATACCAGGGACCATATGAAAAATGACATGTAATAATCTATTTATCACATATTTTTAAGCAAGAGAAAACAAATAGCTTACACCAAATTATGTTTGATATTTCATCAAAAATCAAAAAGATATTTAACGAAAATAAAATAAAAAATGTATCACTGTGAGTTTTAAAAAGTTCGTATCACAGTAGGTAAACAACGTTTTGTGAAAAGTTTCAGAAATGATTAACAATAAATATATAAATTCTAAGAATTGCAAATATTAAACGACTTTAAAATGTTACATTACAAATGTTAAAAATGCTTAAGAAGAATCCTATATCGCTACTCATTCCAGTGTGGCGTCATATATTTTATAAATTCTTTATGACGTCAAAATTTTACGGGAACTTTTGTGATTTTCACTGTTGATTTCTACTTTTTTCTTCTACAGCAGGTTCGTAACTTTCTAAATTTCTTTTCATTGTGTTCAACTTGTTTACAAATAGTCTTTGATTGACAGTTTACCGGAAGTTAAACTCGGGGGCTTGATATGGATTTCGAGGGCTGATATCGATATCGGCCCCGAGGGCTGATAACCAACCTTGACTTCCGGCTATTATTGGCCATGCAAAAACGTGCATATCAGTACAAAATATGTGATAATGAAAAATTATTACACCAGGGTTTTCGATATCACAAACTAGTCAAAACATTTACTAAATTTTATCATCGGTATAAAGACATCATTCGTAAATATAGCTCAACATGCAGACTTCTAATACGTTCAGGTATTTCACATCCAATTTTTTATGGTAATATTCCTTATAAAGCACAAAGGTGTCAGTATTCACCTCAGAAACTTACAAAACCTTTGAATAGACTTATTAAGAAGGGATATAATTACGATACTGTTGTCAAGTCATTAAAGATTGCATATTTTGGCGTTAATATTGAGTCACTGATAAGGTCTTTGCATCGGAACTAAACACATTATTTTTTAAAAACAGTTGTTGGCATGACACGGGTTATGTTCTTCTCATATATATTTTGATGGTATGATACTAAACCCCTAACGGGAAGGATTGTGCCTGATGTTCATATGATGAAATCATAATCTTTCAGTCAGTTTAATTGAAGTCTGGAGCTGGCATGTCAGCTAACTGCTAGTAGTCTGTTGTTATTTATGTATTATTGTCATTTTGTTTATTTTCTTTGGTTACATCTTCTGACATCAGACTCGGATTTCTCTTGAACTGAATTTTAATGTGCGTATTGTTATGCGTTTACTTTACTACATTGGTTAGAGGTATAGGGGGAGGGTTGAGATCTCACAAACATGTTTAACCCCGCCGCATTTTTGCGCCTGTCCCAAGTCAGGAGCCTCTGGCCTTTGTTAGTCTTGTATTATTTTAATTTTAGTTTCTTGTGTACAATTTTGAAATTAGTATGGCGTTCATTATCACTGGACTAGTATATATTTGTTTAGGGGCCAGCTGAAGGACGCCTCCGGGTGCGGGAATTTCTCGCTACATTGAAGACCTGTTTGTGACCCTCTGCTGTTGTTTTTTATTTGGTCGGGTTGTTGTCTCTTTGACACATTCCCATTTCCATTCTCAATTTTATAAAGCGTTATGCTAGGTTCATGAATTGCTAAATTCGTTTTTGACTGATATTGAGGAAGACGACAATATTTTGTCCAGCCTTATAGTGAACTGTTGGACAAGATAAACACGTACACCCGTACGCATACACTCACAAAAAGCAAAAGCATAGAAGATCTATGTTATTTAATTAATGAAAATATATATATTCGCTACATTTTTCTTTTTTCGTGAAACTGGAAAATCATTACTTGCTGGTTAAAGAGAAATATTTGAAATTATGGTTGATATGTTTAGTATCTTTGCCGACAATCACAAACTAGCTAATGAAAGAAAATGCAGGAATTTCAGTCGTCCTGGACATAATCGGAATTCAAGCCAGGCGCTTCGCAGGACAGCAGCATTTACAACTTTTATAGTCTGATTTTATTGGGATTTTCGAATTTTGAACAAAATGTCCGACAACACGTTCAGATAAAGCAAGGTGGTTAAATGTTGGACTTGTCATGCCAATCTCTGGAGTATCAGACTTAAAATACTAATAGATACGTGACTTATCTTAATTCAACAAACATCCTTCATTGTCATTAGCATCCTAGCTTCAATTTCCATTTTGAATCTTCTTTACAAATAATTGGATTTAAGAGATAACTGTATTGTATTTGAAGCTTTAAGGACGTCCATCGGTAGTTTTACTGTCGCAAATTTAATTTACCTGGCGACGTGGAGCGGAGACAGGTAAACGGGTATTTGCGATAGTAAAATACCACAAAGCTTCAAATACAATGCAGTTATCTCTATTCTAATGCAAAATAAGTTCATAATTCAATTTCAATCATTATTTTAGTGTAAAATCTTCATTAAAGAAAATTCCGCGAAAATATGTTATCTTCTTTGGTACCTACACTAGGTGACGTCATAGGTATGCTTCCGGCGTCAAACATAAACAGTTGGAAAGCAAGTCCTTGGAAACGTCCGTTGTCGTCAAGCTTTATCAGCAACAATAGCAGGGGGAATTAATTAGGTGGCGCTACAGTCGTCCGTAACGTCAAAAAGTCCGCCAAATCAATCGGCTAAAAGATTGACGTTTAAAGTATTTTTTGCAACTTGTCATGCTTTTATTACAATTAAATTTTAAAATTTGTAGGTTTTGTGACCAATATAATTTCTTTACGACATACAAACATTACAAAAAATAGCTTGTTATTGCTATTCCTTTATCCTGTCAGTTCTTAAAAAAATTAGCCATCTTTTTTGTTCGCCAAAAAAATCGATTTTTCCTAATTTGACGTTTGCGTATCCAAATACAGAAAAGAACGGTTATAATCTTAAATGAAACCGGGAAACCTATTTCAAATTTATACACTGTTTTGAAGCCATCATTTTTTACTTTTATTCATCAATTTTAGTGACCACCAGCCATGTCAATTTTTATCTGGTTTTAGCTACGTTTCTACTTCAAAACAGTAAAGTTTAGCTTCTTTTCATTGTACCTGTTTCAAAGTGCTCTAAAATACTGATTTTATTAAAGACATGAATGAAATTTTGATTAAAAGTTGTGGATTTTCACAATTCCATACGATACTTGTATTTTAAAGTAACTAAAACCCCTTTTGATCCCCTACACAAATTGACGGTGACATTGTTTTCTTTTTTCAACATACGTCATGTAACGTTTATAACAAAATATGTGTCAGGGTCATGTGCATAGTAAAAATTTACACATTGGAAAAGTGAAACAACAAACAAAGATCTTCTTTATTACGTTTAAGGTGAGAGGTACGTAAATGAACGCCTCTAGCGGAAAACGGGAAAATAGGCGTTTGTTGCTATGGGAGTTATCTCCCGTACACCATAAAAAATATTTTCAAGATGTCGGAATATATTCCGCTTCGTCGGAATAATGGTCAATTAGGTGGAGGAGTATTGAATGCATCTCATCAAAACTATAGCTAAAATTGAAGAATGTAAAATAAAATATCTTGTAACAGTTAAACAGTCCTTTCCTCCTATGAAAATGAAAGAAACTTGGCATGTCGTGATGGCCGAAGAGCGACTGAGTTGGGTTTACTAATACTAGCTCACCAACTTAAAGCTTGCATATAAATTATGTTTCTACAAAACTGTTTAAAGTACAAAGAAAGGGTCTCGGAACTATTTTGTTTATACCTTGGGGTAACTGTCCCCATACATGGACTTACGGTAACTTATTATACGCCGGTAATCGACAGAGATCAGAGACTCACGTAAAAAATCGGGAATGTTGATATATATGTGACGTAAAAAGTAAAGGAAATGTAGTATATTGATAAGAATATCATAAACATGACGTACATGCATTACACACGTAAACTGTTAAAGCTTACACTATATATTGTCATTTTATTTATTGAAATTCCAAATCAAACTTTGTCATGGACTTGCATTCAAAGAAATAAATGTTCCCAAAACAACTGTCAACGTGAGTGAAAACGGCTAGGATGTATTTAATCCTCGACACAAAAAAAAGGTTAATACTTATATTTTTTAATTTGATATTCCTGTTGTAACTGTTATGTGATCTTATATAACCATTTTCTCATATAAATATAAACATAAATCTTTCTTTACAGTGCTTTCTTTCACGTCCGCGATATGGTCTATAAATAGAATTTGAAAATGAAAGTACTAGTGACAAATAATTTATATTTAGTAAAAATAAATATTGAAAAGCAAAAGAGTTTAATTGTTTTCTGAGTGACATGAAATTTGTAAAATGTAATGTCGGAAATTACTTCAGACGGGTAAGCAAGAGAAAGTGACAATAAACTTGAACGAGAATCGTAATGACTAATGGTGATGGCCCATTGGGACCTTGGAACCGCATGAACAAACTCCGAAGTAAAACTGTCTTTCAAAATGAACGAAAATTAAAATGCATGTTGCTTTTCAGTCAATTTGAATTGAATGGAACATTGTTAATTACAAGCTTCCAGTATGAAAAAGCGGCAAGGGAAAAATATAGATCTATCCGCTGATTGAAAATTACGGCTTTACCGCCACTTCAAAAATAAAATAATTAGCAAAGTATATATATTACACGGCTACAGTGCAGGCGATTTGGTGTCACGATATCACAGTAGCATGGTTTCGAATCCCGGCGAGGGAAGAACCAAAAATTTGCGAAAGCAAATTTACAGATCTAACATTGTTGGGTTGATGTTTAGACGAGTTGTATATACATTATGTACACAACCATGTATCACCATCATTGATGGCGATCCGATGGATACATCTGTTGTAGGGTTGTCACTGACTCAGACGTACTTATAAATATAATTATTTTCTGTGACTGTATCTTACATTCATTTGTAGGATCCTTTACTATAGATAATTTAGCTGATCTGTAACAATAACATCTTCATGCCTTATATATCATGTACTGCAGTACGCCGCTAGATTAAAACTGACGTGGAAAGGTAACACACGGCCAGCGAAAGCTCTTTTTTGAGAGCCCAGGTGGTCGTGTGGTCTAGCGGGACGGCTGCAGGGCAGGCGATTCGGTGTCACGATATCACAGTAGCATGGGTTCGAATCCCGGCGAGGGAAGAACCAAAAATTTGCGAAAGCAAATTTACAGATCTAACATTGTTGGGTTGATGTTTAGACGAGTTGTATATTACACTGAAGATATAGAAATTTCTGCTTGCATCAATCAATTCATTTTTAATTGCGCAAAATTTCGGAATTACAGTTATTTCGATTTCAGTTGATACTGTTTATATACATGTGCAAATGCTGCTATAAAAATTTAGAATTAGAGTTTTAATTTTTGCTTTACATATTTCGTCTCAATTTTCGCAAAACTTGCAAAAATTCTAAAGTACGAACAGGAATATTGTTGGCATAAATTGCGAGGTCCATAATGCTGTTGGTGATTTCCAATCTCTGCAACATCTAATACATACGTTAAAATCCCTCGAAGACAGTTCTTCAAAATCACACGCAGTTTTTCTATTAAGTATATTATTAACTTGATCATTACAGCTCACAAATTCTAGACTGGATACATTTATCTGAACATCATATAAAGTGTGTTTAAAGTCTATGTTGAACAACTTATAACAACACATAGCTGAGTCGGGGATAGAACAGATTGGTATCCCGAGAAAAACATTGTCAACCGCGGCGAAGCCGAATAACAAAAAAAAAGAAAAGATAAAAGATAAATAAGTTGGAATTTATATACATTTGGTTTTAGATATTCACATCTATGCACTGTCTGCACTATAATAACGGAACAAAACCAACGATGGAGAAAAAAGTAGGGATAATATGCAACAAACTTTGAAATATTCTTTTTGTTTGTCTTTTGCCTATAATCTACATTTATCCCACATCTCCTTTCGTGTCATATTTAACACACTACTTAAGTTTGCAAATGACCAGTACTATTTGGATCGAAGTATGTGTTCATGTTAATGTTATGTTCTCGTGTCATTAAACCATAATTTTATATATTTTATATGCATGACCTCCTGCAACTATTGGAGGATTAAAAGTTAAATGTTGTGATTTTTTTTTTGCACACGCCGTAGCGGAGGGGGCATTACTTTTAACACTTGCCCGTCTGTCCGTCTATCGTACCGTCCAAAATTGGTTTTCGTTCTCTAACTTTAGTTTGCCTCAAACAAAATGATGTTGGAAGACTTATACACAATGCTGATTACCGAAACAAATCACAGATCTAGTTTAAATTTTGGTGGGTCACTTTTAAAGTTTTTTAGTAATATCCCTTTATAACATCATATATGCAAGCGGGCGCATCATCTGTGTCCCATGGACACATTTCCCCATTTATTTACAATTGTTTGTCTTTTGGCCGTTTTTCGTTTTTTCACATGACATTGTCAGTATGTTTTCGGATTATAAGTTTCTATTTCCCGTTGCGCGGTATATTTCGCCTCCAATATTGTGAAGCAGCGCGAACATGTGAACATTGAATGTATCTCGTCATTCGGAGAATCTATTTTAATGATAGATCTTTTATCGTTTCTGTTCAATAAGTTTATAAACATATGTCCTTAAACATTGTGTTTTTAATCATATCCAGAAATATGTTATAAATACTTAGGACCCCGTATAATCACTGAAAAAACAATAATAGGTAATCAATCCTTTTTCCAGGCAAGATAATATTCTCTATAGCGCATTTGAATAGCCAAACAAATTATAATGAGGCAGTCGTTGTCTTTATACAATTCTGCTAAAATAGCCTTGACGTTGCGTAATCCTTTCAGCGACGTCATGATTTTTCTCTCTTTTCCCGTCAACAACACCCTTTCAACGGCTGATATATGAAAGAGGAGTTCGGTAACCCCATGAAAATTATATATCAAAAGAAAGGAAAATAATACCTTAAAAACATTTGATTTTATAGAAAAATCGTAGGATTGGTTTAAACTGCAGAATAAATAAAGCTTGAAATTTCTTATTTTTTGGTTCAAATTTGACGTTATGTCTATGTACTTTATGTTGTTTCATTACCATTTTCAAATGCCTGGAACTCGGAAATTAGATCGGTGACCAACTTAAATTTTTCGATTTTTCATTATCTTTTAATAAGTTCTACGTGCATACAATTTCTTTTAAAAATCGCAGGACAAGCCATTTACGTACCTGTTACCTTAAAGCTAAACGTCTTGGAAAATTCTGACAGATCTGACAAACTATTGATAGCCTACTGTATGGATGGACAAAAGCACAAAAATAGCAATAGAAAATGCATTGCAAAGCAAATTCTGTAGGAAAAAAACATATGAAAAAAGAAAATGAAGGTCAGTTAATAAAATCTTGCTTATATTATTATCTCTTTACTAAGTAAGCTATATTTCCATTCTCAATTTTATTGTAATAAGAGCAAAAACTAGCTTATCAAGCCAAGTCAGCCAAACAAGAAGTTTATTCATAGAGATGTGTTCTTACAAAATTGAATTTATTCAAATGGCAAATTCTTGTCAAATTTAAGCATCTTTGATCATTATTGAAGTAAAATGGCATGCACAAAATTTGTCCCACCAGTTTCATTTCATTTCCTATTACTAGTATTCAGGTAAAGTATATATACAATACTTTGTTTATAAATATGTAATTATTTAAAGAAGCTGATACAGCAACCTGTTCAAGAGAAGAAGCCCCATTTTTTCAAAAAGTTTACTTCCATAATCTATAAAATACCCTGAGAAATAAGACAAAGGGCTAGTGTGCAAGTTAATTTAATAGTTTAATTTTACAATAATAATGATTCTGAAATTCAAAATTGTGTCACTTTCACTTATAATTTAAAGCATATATTTTTTTACAGAATTTCTGTCAATATTTTTGGTATAAAACTTATAAATCCCTTTTTTGTATTTTATACTGTTCAACTAAGAAACATAGGCTTGAGTTTAAAGGCTCTCTTAATTTGAAGAAATTTGTTGAGACTCTTGGTCACACTTTATAGAATATAAAATATATATGATCAGTACTATTTATTTAATAATTATATCAATTTTCAGAAAGATTATTGAAATTGTATAAACTATGTTTTATTGCATTAAATATAATCAGAAGTGTTTAAAAAAATTCTGCATGTAGTATATTTCATCCGCCAGATCTAATTTCTTTCAATATAGCTAGGTTTTTAATTTTACATGTAGGTTTCATTATCCACATTTCTGAATTGTTTTTTTTTTACTGCAGTAATATTTTGTCTTTTAATATTTACATTTAATTAGTCCTTCTCTGAAAAATAGGGGGAAGTATCTCTTCTTTATATTATCATAACATAGTTATAAATCGAGTTTCGTTTATTTTCTTTCTAATTTTTGTAAAGTAAACTCCTTTTTTAATTTTTATGCATTTTGCTGGGTTTTTATTTTTGACTGGTGATATTAAGGGGAGATAACCACTTGCACAAATCGGCATAAAAACCACCGCTTCGGTTTGAAATCAATTTGACGTTTGCGTATCCAACATTCTATTGCCGAGATATTCATATCGAGTGTTTGTCTTAATGAGATGCTTTATTAAATTTAAATTCAGCCCATCATTTTTAGTTTCCTCGTAAATATTTAGATTTTTCGTTCAGGAGACTTGACAATTTTCACCCAAACTCCAAGTTTGCAGATAAAATAAAGAATAAAGGACTTTGATTTGATGTGTGAGCTTTGACGAGAATAAACTATGGATACTCAAGATTAGTTAGGTCAATAAGTTTTTATTACGACAATAGTATTCAGTGAGTTAAAATGAGGTTTGTCTCATCCGTTTTTTTACTGAATTTTCACGGTCACGTGACTCTATTGTTGCTGATAAACTTGGGGTCAAACCGTGACCTGCTTTCCAACTGTAAACACTGGGCATTTGCTGGCTTTTGTGCCGCTTCACAATGTAATAAAATTTGATAAAAAGACGATTTTTAGCTACAACAAGTGAGTTTTTCGGCTTATTATTGTAGAAATTACATGTCAATACATTCAGCAATTCAAAATGTCGGCTTCCTTAGTTACAGACAAGGAGATAGAGAATTTTACGCTAACTGTCATCCAATCAGAACCATTCAATTTGATACAAAATAATTGCATTAGAATTAATAGTTTCTATACAAAAATTAAGAATTGTACTGTTTTTCGAGGTTTTATAAGGTAGCAAACGATATGAAAACGGTATGTATTTATTTCAAGGTTGCATTTCATATGCCGGAAAATACGACAGCTCAACGTCTGTGACGTAACATGCCAAACAACCACGTCATTCGATATATGACGTCACGACAAAATGACCACTACATTTGGGACCAATTGGAGAAAAACATGACCCTGTTTATTCTTCTGTATTTTAATTGAAAGAGATACAGCATTGATAAGAAGGTTGCATAAATTTATCCATGGACATATGTGTCCCTCCGGCACTGCCGGTTTGGACATATGTGTCCCTCCGGCAGCAAGAGGGTTAAGAAATAACAAGACTTGACAAGTTATATTTTGGTTAGAGATCTTTTAATAGTATTTGTTTTTGTAATGGCTTTAACTGCTTTAATTGGTTGAGTATTGGTGAATATAAAAAGGACTGGTTCATTTTACAGCAGTATGAATGCAAATGCCTCCCAACAACTAGGAATGGCTGGGTAGAATAGAGCCCTTAACAATATGTAATATAAAGGTTCTTAACAGATTTTTGAACTCAAAAGAATAGAAACATTGAAGGCGTAGAGTTTAAAAGTTAAAATTTTGTAGTATAAGTACTAGGTAGTTTTGTTAAGGTTGATGTTTAATTAGTTTTGATAGTCGAAAATTCAATAAGCATATTGCCATATACAGTCAACAGTCTGATCTAACCGACATGCAACAGTTACGGCGCATATTCTCTGCACTTTTTATACGTTCTATAGAGGATTTAAAAACTTTTAAGTATTCAAAATACAAACATTCTACCCACAGAATGACAAACACTGAGTGTTTGTTTCTTTACACTGGCTAGAGGTATAGGGGAGCATTGATATCTAACAAAACTTGTTTAACACCGCTGCATTTTTGTGCCTGTCCAAAGTCAGGAGCCTCTGGCCTTTTTTGGTCTTGTGTGATGTTTTAATCTTAGCTCATTTATATCTTTTTGAGATTAGTGGAACGTCCATATCACTGAACTAAGGTAGCAATACACAGTTAGGAGTTTAGTTTCGCATTTTGGCCCCTGTGGATTTTTAAAATAGGAAAGTTATTGTGTAATAAAAATCATTTTTAGACAGATGAGTGCTAATTTAGTCTTCAAAGATGGTTTATAAGTTCATCAAGATTATTTTTTACATGTTTTATGGGCTGTTTTCTGTTTGACCATCCGTATTTTCATAACTAGACCGGCCATCGGTCCAGAAATTAATGTACTGTTTACAAACACTCTTTTTCTACGCGAAGTTTTTGATGCAATTTTACAAAAAAATGAGATGAAAGACATATGATTTTCATTGGATTTGCTGAATGATATATGTACACAGTTTCAGAAAAGGTATTACTTCAAATGATTGAAATTGTACTTTTAGCCAAATTTTGGGGAAATATGTGACATCTTTCCCCCCTTTTTGCAATATTTTATAACAAATAAATGCAGATTGTTGCCATGGATACACCAAAAAGAAATTATATTTTACCATTTTATATACTGGATATAAAATCTATGGAAGATTCTGATTACATACATATGCCCATATATGACACAAACAGTAAGCTTGATATTGCAAGAAAGCAATGAAAGGGGGGTGGTAAAATTCATAAGGGCAAATTTTAGTATTTTTTCCTAACTGTTTATTGCTACCTAATACATAGTTTTGTTAAGGTGCAATCTGAAGCCCATCTCCGGGTGCAGGATATTCTCGCTGCGTTTTAGACCCGTTGGTGGTCTTCGGCTCTTTGCTGCTTTTGAGTCGGGTTTTTGTCACTTGACACAATTCCCTTTCCCATTTTAAGTTTTGCATGAATTTAAAAATCGAATAAACAGACGAAATACCTTTATTTTCGAACATAACATTCTTAGGCATTTACATAGACATAATTTGTATGTGGTCCAAGGTCTTTTATTTATGTTCCAGACCATATGAGTATTTGGACCGTACCGCACGGTCCGGCCATACGTGTACGGTCGGAACGTATGAGTATACTCGTACGATCCAGTACGAGCTGACCATACATGTTATTGAATTGGGTTAAATTTAAACATTTATCAAAGATTTACAAATTTTTATTATTACAATTAGATGGATAAATATAAAAATGACACTTGCTAACACATATAACGTGATATTTTTTTTTATATTTACGTCATGTTTGCAGTTCGATCATGCATATTCCTAAGCATTCGCTTTTTTACAAAGTTGCTAAATATTCTAAACCAATTGTCTTCCCACATTATGTTTACTTCCGATAACTTCAATGTCAGTTAGTATAGTTTAATTAATGTATTACTGATCGACATGCTAAATATAAGAGATTAACAGATTTAATAAGCGTAACTTTTTTAAATAGTTAAAATATAAAGTTGTTATGCCAATAACAATTGAACTTTTTATATCAATTTAAAAGTTAAGTTAGGTTTATCTGTTTGATACATTTGTAACTTATAAACTTGACCAACTTTTTAATATTAGGCCGACCGCGTATGAGTATTTTGAAAACATACGCATACGGTCCAAAAACTCATACTCTGGAACATATATATCCAAAGATGAAATTATTCTTAATGAAGTGTTTCAATTGAGTTTTAGTCTAAAACGGTCATGTTGATCTTTACATCATCTGAAAAGTCTGACAATAAATGCTAAGTCATGTTCAGTGTTTTGTCAACTTTTAGACTTATTCACTGCGGATAAGATAGTAATGTTCCTTATCGTTTCAGATATTTAATTTCAATGTTAATTTGTTTAGGTCAATGATACATTGTAAATACTGAACAGTCTGAACATTGACTGAAAAGATGTTTTAAATTAAAAGCAGACGAATTTTCAGAACAAAAATGCATTTACTGCAGTGGATTAGTCTGAAAATTGACTGAAAACCTTAAAATGAAAAGCGGAAGATACCAATGAAACATTCAATAAGTCGAAACTAAATTGACGACACCATTGCAAACAAAACAAAACAGAAAAGAAAGAACAAATTATTAACTTATTAACATATTTTTAATTTTTCAAAGCTGATGAGACAAGACTAATCGTTTCAGATACTGTACATAGCCTTGTATTATCAATGTGCAACTGAAGCCAAATAACGATTGAAAGCTTCAAATTGCTTATTGCGTTTGTGAAGAACAAGTGCTGACTGTCATTCTTGTTATTTGTGGGTATAATCGGACAGGAAGGCTCATTAATATAAGAATTGCTTCAGGTAGAACATGTAGAATAACAACATCAACTTGCTATCATGATGTGTATTGTAGACAGAGGAATATCTAATTACAGACAGAACATCCGGTTTATAAATACATCTATAGATAATTAGCCATGTGTCGGTTATTATAAAATATAGACTCAAATTTGAATTAAAGAAACGAATCACAATTTATCAACAATTTTTAAAAACAACACCTTGTGCTTTAGTCCTTTTGGTAAATAGTTGTGTCCTAGGCAAACATGACATAGCTATATTTCTAAAATACTTATTGTTACCATTTAAATAGTCAACAAGGATAACAGGCTCATAATTTGATACGCCAAACGGGATTTTCGTCTATATATTCAAGACTTGTCAGTGACACTCAGATCAAAATTGTTAGATAGCAAAACAAGTATAAAGTTAAAGAACATTGAGGGCCCATAATTCCAAAAAATATACAGTACATTAAATGGATGTTTTTATGAGAACTAAGTTAAATATAAATTAGATTTTATTATTGAGATTCCCTTGAAGTTAAATCTTCTTTTGAACTTGTAAGATGTTACATAAAATACCATTATCTAAACTAAAAAATGTTCTCTAGTTAATAATTTTACCTCTTGATTTTCTTTTTTCATTGTGTGTGGTTCATCTTTCTTTGGTGTGTCTTCAAGTATGAAAAAATGTATATCATGCATGTAATATATAATAGTGTTGTATTTATATAAACTAAGAAATGTGTCCAATAGTTCTTACTAGACTGCAGGTTTTTTTTGCCTTTGTTTCAAAGTCAATGTATTAGACTAAACTAAGTCAAAGCAAATCAACAATTTCCTTTATCTATTCATTAAAGGGAGGTTCATGTTTGAGGATGTACACTTATTTTTTTCACTAGTATGCGTTGTATGCAAACACATTGCCCTTTATATATATGCTAAATTTTACGAACTTCAGCACAGTCACGTCCAGGGAATGCAAACCCATTTTTATTTCCTTCACACTACGATTTAGAAAAAAATATATAAAGGACGGTCTTGGTGTTTCTCGTGTTATTAAGTCTATGCTTTAATAGTGGTTGGAAAGACGGGGTAATTAGTCTTAACTTAGGCTTTTTTTGGTTCACAGAACCTGTGGTTTCAATTCAAGTAGTGTACTCACTTGAAAGAAATTTTTACACTACCATTGATCTTGAAGAAACTGATTCTGTTATTGATAGATTATAAATCAATAATATAATTTGCTATAGTTCATTGATTAACATTGAATATCATGTACTTATATGCTATAATATTGCATATGTTTGTGCGTTTTGCACTTTTCATGACGGAAATCCGTTTAAAAATAAATTGAAACTTAAGACAGGGAGAACATGATTAATTCAATAGTTTTATTGGTTTTGCTCATTGTTGAGAGCCGTACGTGACAATATTTTCTAACTTTTGTCTTTGGTCTTCGGAGAACTACCTTTTTTAGAACCATACTACATTTCCTAATTTTTATTTTATAAAGTAATTTTCATTAATTTCAAGTCAGCTAAGATTGATTTTTTTGTTGCTTTTATTTATGTAAGTTATTTTATGCTTCATTTATTCCTTTAGTTATCAGTCAAGCCATTTTAAAACTATTATTGCAGTAACACCGTAGAACGCCGCATGCGGGGTGTCGGCTATGCTTGACACAGGGTGGCGGTTTTGTAGTGGATAAAATCAATCAAGGCAAGTCCAAGTATCAAAATTTCTTTTTTGAGAATTGTTAGTACCAAATAATAGATATTTCACAGAAGGTACTTTTAATCATAATCTGTTTCGATTTCAAGGCTTCATAGTTATGCAAGTTTCAGGATATGATACGACTTTTGACGATTTTTTTACTGTAAGATTTATATAGAAATGAATTCCAATCATGGAATTTAACCAAATGCCAGCTTCTTAGTAAACAAATATTGGTTTATAAACTACTTTTTCATCAAAATATAATGTGTCGCTCGAAGTGTCAGATTTTGCGTCTCTGATAGAGGTAGAGGCTTTTATTTAAAAAAAAAGATTTGCAAGTTATTCGGCATGTATCTGATACTTTTTAATTCAAATACACCTACTCTGTTATAATCGGCAATGGACATTTGAGCGCATTGACAGGACATTTGAGCGGAAAAAAAAGGACGTTTGAGCGCCAAAGTATAGGACATTTGAGCGCCTAAATTTTAGGACATTTGAGCGAAAATAAGAATAAGCGTAGGACATTTGAGCGAAAACAAGTCTTGGATAGAGAATTGTCTTATTGGCAATCATACCACATTTTCTTACGAATATAGTTCATTAAATGAGGAGTTTACCAACAAAAAGATTAAAACATATTTTAATTGTAAAAAACAAAGCACTAAAAACAAAGCACAGTCATAAAACATAAAACTCGGCAACGGCATTATTTACAAGTCTGTTCGGGCTTGGAACTTATATCCCAGGCTTCTGACATAAAAATCCCTCGTAATTTCCTGCTGGCAGTATTTCGAATGCAAATCCCGGAGATTCTGTTCCTTCTCCTTTTCTGTTCGGCTCTGCGGTGCATCAATGTTCAAACTCCGAATTTTTATGTAAGTCACAGATTGCAATTTGATAATAGTGTCAAGGAAAGTATAAATTGATGGATGACTGTGATAGAACTGCTCGTTATAATGGGCATGAAATGATTCGGGCCCATTGTTAGTACGTTTTAACGAGGATGGAACTTCGGCCCAGAGATGAGGGGGAAATAAACCAGCCAGAACCGGTCGAATTACTCGGGTGTGAAATAAAATAAAAAATATTTATAACTAAATCTTACTTTTTTTTCTTACTTTTAAAAAAAAATCTTAATTCGTGTAAAATTATCAGGGAAAATTTCGCTCAAATGTCCTGTCTGAAAACTCAGGTAAGGTTAATATCCCGGCGCTCAAATGTCCTATGAAGTCGGCGCTCAAATGACCCTATGTGCTTTTTTCTTTTTCGCTCAAATGTCCTATGCCCGTTATAATGAAAAATTAAAAACGTACTAACATTGAAGACCTGTTGGTGACCTTCTGCTGTTGTCTTCTCTATGATCAGGTTGTTGTCTCTTTGACACATTCCCCATTGCATTTCCATTCTCAATTTTAACTAAAGGTATTTCTTCTGGCACATAGTAGTCTTTACGTTTAATGTTCGAATTGGAAGTAACTATTAATATGTTATTGCGTTTTGTTTTACACGTTTAAAGCACACAACTGTTGAATAACACTTGTATGAAAGCAAAAGTGTGTATCCAATTCATTGTATTAAAAAAAATAAGAAAGATGCACAGGAAAGATTTCATGTTAATTTTGTGAATCGATCATACTTTACTTTTACCATATAGACAGATTTAATGACTTTTCAATCGTGCACATGAAAACAAAAATTATATAATATGATAAAATGTATTTCTATACAACCGTAATAATTAGTTTACATTAAAAATACTTTAAAAAAAACTTTTTACCTAATAAAAACGATCGAATAAAATACAGTAACTGATTAAAGTTTATGAGTAGCAATTGTGCGTTGGAAATGGAATTCTATACTAAAAAAAGTATAAAATACTTTCAGTCTTAGATACATGATTTTTTTTTCATAAGTTGGTATTGGCTTTGAACTAAGTATCAGTAACTGTGAGTACTGTCAGATCTGTACTTAGTGTCTTTTGTTTTTGGGATGTATAAGTAACTGTTCACGTCTACTGTGTTTTTTAATTATATTTTTATCCACCTGGTGAGTAAAGCGTTTTATCCCCTGTTTCGTTTGTTCTTTTGTTATACATTTGTGTACTGCTACACCAATGTCCCAGGTTCGGGGAAAGTTGAACGCTCACGAACATGTTTAAACCACCACATTCTTCATGTGCCTGTCCCAACTCAGGAACCTGTAGTTCAGTGCTTGCTGTTGGTTCGTGTTTGATATATTTGGTTTTCGTAATTGTTTTGTAATAAAATTAAGCCGTTAGTTTTCTCAATTAAATTATTTCATATTTTTCATGTCGGCCGACCATACGGCATGGGTTTTTTTTTTTCATTGTTGAAGGCCGTACAATTTCTAACATCCATTTAAGTGAATATTAGCAATCATACCACATCTCCTTTTTTTTATAAACAGACAGATTGTGCTATAAATCTGTATCTATGGTCATTTAAAGGGAAATGCATCTGCAGATCCTTTTTAGCTGTCAAAATCATTCATACATAAATTATAGTATTTATGCAATTTTAGATCTCGAATATACCTTTTCATTTACGACATTGAAACAGAGATAAGGTAAAAGATGGGTCTGTTTATAGCATTAACTTGAGTGTCCTTCCTGTGCAATTTTATTTAGGAGAAAAACAACTTAATAATATATAATTCGGTACATATATATACATGTATACACCGTGTCAAGCATAGCCGACACCCCGCATGTGCATTGCGTTCTACACGGTAAGTTAGTTCTTTAAATTTGTTGTTTTGTTTCATCACAGTCGTAGGTAAGAGGAGGGTTCAGCATAATAGATAGGTCGTCCCAATTTAGGTGCTTTTAACACAAATTAGGCCGATGCTTTTTTAAGTGAACTTGTTTGACATATTTAATAGCAGCGGCTTTTAAAGTATATATATAATACGATATAACATTTCGACATTGATGAAAGTCGTTCGGTGATCTATAACTTGTAAGTCCTTTGGACACTGATAGGTAATGAAACAACTCTCTATTATATATATATAACAATTTTTATAAAGTTTTATGTATGTGTTTTCTTGATTTAATGTAAAACACAATAAGTAGAATATACAGTCAAATGAAGCGACAGCTTATTTACACTTTTCTAAGTAATTACAGCTAATGCAGGTATATTTTAAATTTACTTTATCTAGACTAAGTAATGATGCGAGGACCAACAACGAGTGTTCCTTGACAAATATTAAAGTGCAGTATTTAATCACACTTACATGTCTTACCTTCTTTGACTTCATTTGTTGTTTTAGGTGAAACTTGATTAGTCGGAATAATACTCTAAAATAATTTAAAAAAAGATAGAATGTTATTAGGAGCCAGTATGACAGAAAAGCATAAAAATAAATATAGTGTCCAAATGGCAGGTCTGAACTTAAAATATCATATTTATAGAAAAAACAATAAATCATCTTAGACTTTATTGCACCATGTCAAATGTTAGTAACAGCCTCATTTGCATAATCCCCCTAAATACTTATATTTTTCTTTTGTAGGGGGTATTCTAGAAGGCCATGTACTTCAGAATGGCTTTTAGAGAAAGGGGGTGTCCACTAATCTCCTTTAACAGTCATGTAAATTGGGACAATGTTTTTTTTTAAGAAATAAGTTTCACCGAATAGATATTTTAAACATAAAAATATCAAAAATACGGTTTTGACAAATATTTGTAATATATTGAATTTAACATCCTACTATACTTTGATTAATTTCTGAACATTTAAAAAAATTCTAAACAAAACCAACTAATATTTAGCCATAATTAATTAACCTAAGATCTGTTTGACATAAAATTAATGCATGACACATTTTACATAAATAAAAACATTGTGTTTACGTCTCATTATTAAATAAAATTTTATGAGGCAAAACGGTCACATGTGTTCATGAGTTATCATCTATTATCAATACCCTCCATGTTGAAACCATCACGATACAATTAGTTGCCTGTTATGTAGACTGATAACAAGAAATATGACGCCGAATATTTATTCGTATTCTTGTGGGGGGAAATAGAATTGCATGGCGATGACATTACATATTCCACTCTGCAATGATAACACACATGTTTACATTGTTTTGGATTGCAGTGTCTGGACAGACGTCAACGTGAACCCCAAAGTTTTTATTTTTTTATTTTCATTACACAATTGCTTACACTTGACTATCCTGAACAAGTTGATGATTTCAAGAGACGTAGTGTACCCATGCTAGTAATAGCTGCGAGATACTATAATAATTATTCTTGATGTCTGTCTGTTTGTATCTACAATCCTGAACTCCTCTCAAAGTACGAAATGGACTTAAATCAAACTTTTTATCAGTCATGTGAGGGAAGCGAAATTGTGCACTATATATTTTCAGGGTTCATAGGGGAAACTGTTGACAAATACAGAAGGCTAAAATCAGTATTAGTATATTGGAGCAACAGGCAGTCCGCAACTTCTTTTAGCACTGAAGGGTTTAATTTAAAAAATATACGATACTCATCAAATATTAATCATCCTGTATTTGTGTTTACAGGGGGTCAAGATGACAGTTATCAACGGGTATGAAGAGTACAAATGCCATTCATATAATACTTCTGCTAAACCACAATTACTTGCAAACGTGTATACTTATATAGAGTAATACGAGCATTTGCTGAAATCGGATATTTTTTTATGTTTGTTGATATATAACAGCAGTTTAAGAATAGAAAAGCAAATGACACTCACATATGTATGCCACTTTAAAAAAAATATACACCTTAAAAATATCTGCAAATTGCAACGTAAGGCATTAGTGAAGATAAAACGCTCACATGTACTGTACTATATAGGATAAACTTTCTTCAGCTTTTAAATTAGGTGTATGGTAGATAGTTTTCCTTCGAACAACCATACATAATATCCAGTATTTAAGTGTTTATTGATTTATTTTACCTTACTGGAACCTGAATAAGAGGCCAAGGATTCACAAATTCAAGGAAATCGAGATTAACAGATACTTTTAAACATAATTTTGGCGCAAAATGTTTCATTTTTTTGTATAACTTTGAGAACGTTTTATTTTAATTAGGAAAATTTGTGCACTAGGAAAAAATACCTAAACTAATAGTCATTTGTTATTAATAATTTTTTTACCGCTTTATATTCTGTTGTACAACATGTAACTGTACATAGTTCATCTTTCTTTGTTGTGCCTATAAGTATAAATAAATGCATCTCACGCATGTAAAACATACTCAAAAATTTGAGAAATTCAGGATAATAGTGCATATATATAAGCTAACAAGCATGACAAATAATTCTACTCCAGTTTGTCTCGAAATCAATGTTTCATACTAAAACAAGTTATTGAACTGAAATATAAAAAAAAGAAGATGTGGTATGATTTCCAATGAGACAAATCTCCACAAGAGACCAAAATGACATAGAAATTAACAACTGTAGGTCATCGTACGGCCTTCAACAATGAGCAAAGCCCATACCGCATAGTCAGCTACAAAATTCCCCAAATGACAATATAAAACAATTCAAACGAGAAAACTAACGGCCTAATTTATGTACAAAAAATGAACGAAAAACAAATATCTCACACATAAACAAACAACAACTACCCTTTGACAGTTTAAAGTATATAGCTGATATGTAGATCGCATTATTTCCAACATTTTTGCTGCTGAACGATTTTGGGGTAGATATTGCATCAATTTCTATGATATATTATTATCCATGTAGGGCATGTTACTTTGCTACCATTATATTAGAATTAACAGAGAAACCAAACAAAACAGTAAAACAAAAAGCCTTAATTGATTTCATATGCTCTTGAAAATGGATATCTAAATTACCGGTTACCGACCTATGCATTTTTTCAGACGTAGTCGGTATAGTTTCGGTTTGTGCCCTTTGAACTTAAGGACGCTTAACTATGGCAACAGAATGCGCATGCTCGAGTATTCTTTCTGTGATTGGACAAAATGCTGTCATGATGGGTGATTTGGTTGTGTTTGAAAAAAACGTCTCGGTGGAAAGCAAGTGAAAAACTATAAATATTTGAACTAGATCTTACAAAGATTTATATTTTTATTAAAATAATTGTTTCTCCAATAGCTCTTTGCATCCGTGACAGTAGTTTATTCGGTACAATTATATAATTTTTAATGTAAACTTTGTTGTACGAACGTACATGACTTTTAGAACGCACCTACGCTTGTGAGATTTCTGCGGGGTTTTGGTGAATGTAAACAGAAAGATACGAGGACCGAGAATACTGAACACAAACAGAGACAACGTTATTTAAATGGTATCTTTGTGCTCCTGAGGGTTATCGAAATGATAGTTTTAAACATATACTCAAATTTAAATACGTCGGATATCTTTTTTAAAGATAGTTCTTGTTTTAAATAAGATATCATAATACAACGAACATTATTGAAACGAAACAATATTGGCTATCTACCCATGACACGAAATCCGTCTTACCAATACTTTTCATCGGAAAAATGATGTATGTAAAGGTAACTTTTAACTATCAATATGAAATTTAAATAAATGATGATTTTAATAATATGAAAAAAAAAATTAAACGGCATCACATGAGATTAACGAAATCACAATGCATATTTTGTAATTCATCAACCTGTTCTGATACTATCATCTCTGTTATACATAACTCGCAAAGAAAGGGAACCAATAAGACCATTTAAAAAAAATGGTTGTTTTATTACTGAATATAAACTTTTTTTTAGTTTTGCGTGTCAAGACAAACCTTTTATTTTTATAAACAATACATTGTCCGATATGACATATTTATTTTAAACTTACATTTTTTCATTGCACAGAAATATGCAATGCCAATTGTAAAAAGTAAGACAACTGGTATTGATATCACTATTGCTATTTCTGCGGGCTGGTCGAATAATTTATCTCCATCGTCCTTCAATGATGCCATGGATGAACCTAAATAAATATATAAAATTTATATAAATAAAATAAAAATGATTTAAAAAAAAACCGAATAAAAGACATGTGTCAGTAATGAACAATCATTAAACATGAAATATTTTCAAATGGCTGAATCAAAACAAAATGCACCAATGTTTGATTTTTGCTTCAACACTTTCATTTCACAATCGTATTAATAAACAAGAGTGCACACGCTGAAATGTCTCGCCTTCTTTACTAATCATTGATATTACGTTGATAGACCTAAATATAAAGCTTTATTATAACTGTCACATACACTCAACATAAACCAAGAAAACCAAACATTCACCAATGAACCATGAAAATGAGGTCAAGGTCAGATGAACCATGCCAGGCAGACATGTACAGCTAACAATTCTTCAAAACAACAAATACATTTGACTTGTTGCTTATAAATTAAGAAAAACAGACTAAAACACAAACACTTAACACTTAGCAATGGAACGTGAAAATGAGGTCAAGGTCAAATAAAACGTGCGTAACAGACATATAATAGATCATAAAATATTTCCATACACCAAATATAGTTGAACTCATGCATAGAGTATTAGAAAAATAGACCAAAACTCAAAAACTTAACTTTGACCACTGAACCATGAAAATGAGGTCAAGGTCAGATGATACCTGCCAGTTAGACATGTACACCTTACAAACATTCCATACACCAAATATAGTAGACCTATTGCATATAGTATAAGAAAAACAGACCAAAACACAAAAACTTAACTATAACCACTGAACCATGAAAATGAGGTCAAGGTCAGATGACACCTGCCAGTTGGACATGTACACCTTACAGTCCTTCCATACACCAAATATACTAGACCTTTTGCTTATAGTATCTGAGATATGGACTTGACCACCAAAACTTAACCTTGTTCACTGATCCATGAAATGAGGTCGAGGTCAAATGAAAACTGTCTGACGGGCACGAGGACCTTGCAAGATACGCACATACCAAATATAATTATCCAATTACTTATAATAAGAGAGAATTAATTTTCACATTACAAAAAATCTTAATTTTTTTTCAAGTAGTCACTGAACCATGAAAATGAGGTCAAGGACATTGCACATGTGACTGACGGAAAGTTCGTAACATGAGGCATCTATATACAAAGTATGAAGCATCCAGGTCTTCTACCTTTTAAAATATAAAGCTTTTAAAAAGTTAGCTAACGCCGCCGCTGCCGCCGTAGCCGCCGCCGTCGGATCACTATCCCTATGTCGAGCTTTCTGCCACAAAAGTTGCAGGCTCGACAAAAAATCAAGAAATGTTTGGAACCCAGAGGTGTACACCCGTTAAATTTTTATAGATTAATATCGTTGATCATCTCAACGAGATTGATTTTCTCGCTTTAGCCGGGACTCGACAGTCGGAAACCAGGTTAAAATAGAACAAAAAAATCGAAGCTCTTTGTTAGAGAAGGCGATAAATGTTTACTGTATTGTTTACTATAGTGACAAAATTTTTAAAAGTTAATAGAAACAAACAAAATTGCAATTTTCTTCTCAATTACGAGGTGTTTTATTTTAAAAATACCATTTGCATAAGTTTTCAATTTATTTAGTTCATAGTTAAGCAGAACAATTAGATACTAAGTCGACGACATGGGTATCTTTCAAGTTGGATGACAAAAATGCATAACCTCCGATTTTTTTGAAACAATTACCACGGACGGAAACCATATCAATCTATTACTTCAGTAATTTTCGTGTCTGCCCTTCCATTATGTGACTGAAGAAAAAAATCTAAAAATGGGTAACAATTGTATCGAAAAGATAAAATCGAGTGCACCGTTTTATGTTAGGGTGTGTTTGAGTTGAGTATTTTGTCTTGATATCGTACAAAGCAAGAATATTTCATACATCGTTTCGCTTCAAATTCTATCATTTTTATACATTAAAGCTACAGGTTGACGTTATAACACAAAAAAATCACAGTACTAAAAGATGAATTATATAGGTCAAGTGAAATACCTATCTAATGAGTCACAAAAACAGAGAAGGTGTGTTCGAATAGCTAATTTTTTACTGAAAGTACTTGACGTCAGTCTTTCAAGTTGAATGATGAAAATGCATTATCTTCGAAAAATTCCAATTGTTTGTGTGTGATAACTAGAGTTTATAGTCTTCATACACTAAAAAAATCTAGTCTGCCCTTCCACGAAATATTTATTTAGATTTTTTTTAAATGTTTATGAATTTCCAAAAATTCCACCTGACAACCGATCAGACAATAGTTTTAAGTTGAATCAATGCAGACAAGATTATTAACCGATGCTCATTAGCTAGTTGATACATTTGTCTTTAAAAATACAACTGACATATAAGGATCGTAATGGTGCAATATGGATAAATTTATCGGTTTCGAAGAGCAAAAATGGTAGCGCGTCATCCCTACAATGGCTTCCGTTTCTACGATTGTGAAAATGAACTGGCGTAATGGGGAGATAATTTTGACGAAGTAGGATCCTGACTGTCGAGCTGAGATGAGCAATGATAATCTGTTTATTGCTATTTTACCTATGACGACGTTGTCAATTTCATGTCAGTTTCGTTAGCAACGCCACGTGCCTGCTTAGGCAGCAACCATATGATTTTCCGGGGGGGGGGGGCTATGAGTTTTTTTTTATGTACAAACTTTTTTTTTTTCAAGCGTTACGTCATTTAAAATTTTGTCACAGTGCAGTAAACATGGCGTTCTCTTGCACAAAGTATTGAAAAGGAATTATTGCATGTGTTTCGTTAACAACGTAATGCAACCTGTGACGTCAAGTGCGAGTCGCCGTGATTCGACGCGAAAAAGTAGTCAGTTTGTTATTTTCTCTAATAATGAACTGATTTTGATTTTTTTTTTAAATTACCGATAAACAGAATAAAGTACTTTTTTGTTTTTGATACTGACTTTATCACAGTAAAATATCAGGTGAGCCCAAACTTTATTCTATATTTATCGCTATTTTGTGCATTTTTCCTTTCCTTTTTTTTTGTGATAATTTTTCATATCATGCTACTCGCTTGAAAAAAAAAAGTTTGTACAGAAAAAAAAACCCACAGCTCTTTAAAATAAAAGCATGCATTGATCAATAGATTTAAACAAAATTTTACACGGATTAGTACATGTGATGAGCTAGTATATATCATACGGTAATTAGAGAAAGGTTCCGATTTAAGTATTCCTTAGTTAAGTGAAGACTTAAGTAAGTTTATGCATACCACTTAAGAATTTTACTTAACTAAGGAAATTTTTAGTGAAATCTAAGTTTAAGGAATACTTAAGTTAAGATGTTTTATGCATACGGCCCCAGAGCCGGATCACCCTTACCAGATCACCCTAGTTTGAGTTTCTTTGTTATGCATGCTTTCCTTTGTTCTGTAACATTTTGGCGGGAATGTCAAATCCACTATAAAACTTATAATTAATTATACAGAAAAGACTATCTATCAAAACTCAGGTAGAAAAAATCCAGTGTATATGCTGGGAGTCGAACTCAAGACCTTTAGCATATCAAGCCACGACACATACCACTACACCAGGACGACTGGATACGAATGAGTAGTAATTTGACATACTTAAAGAAAGCGAGATCTTTTTATAAGTGGGGCGAGTTGTCAAACTTTATTCAGTGGGGTTAAAACCTTTTTCGTTATAACATGAATAAGTGAGTTTTCAGACTGTTTGTTCAATTTGATTTTACACTTTTTCAAAAGTAGGGCGAGTAGGTAAACAACAGAGGGGCGATGTTTTTATAAAGTGGCGATAAAGTGTGGGCCGGTTGGCAAGTGGGGCGAGTTGACATTATTTGATATCTACTCGTCGTGTTTGAGGGTCATTAAGGGTATACATTATATAGTAATATATAAAGTGTCTTATAATGGTTGTGTGGCATTCTAAACTAGATTTTATGAATTGTAAATGGTTTTCCGTCTAATCTAAAACAGCTGGGGTGTAAAATAGTTATCCCATTCGGACTTGGTGTGTCAGTGTAAGATCACTCTCTGGCCTCCGGCCATCAGGGTGATCTTACACTGACACACTGCGTCCTTGTGGGATAACTATTAAAGCATACCGGTAAGTCAAATTATTTTTTTTTCACAAAGCATCAGCATAGTCATAAATTGACACGATATGAATCAACAGATTTATAGCCAGTTTCAAGTTCAACGACAAGTTATGATTATATTTTACTTAGCTTAGTGGATAAAATTACATTTATCTTGTCATTATTTGCTCAGTGTTCATCATGAAAACTGATCACATTGATTTCAAATAATTTTAAGAAAGCACTGTAAGCAGACATTTCAGGAGGCATCTGAACAAGCTCATTTCTTGTCGACTTCATAATTATTTCACACATTTTAATAGACGTCACTCTTTTAGCTTAAAATTGTTGCTTTTTTCAAAGTCATTTTTATTTATTTTCAACACAGACGGTGAGAACAGATATATGAAACTTGGGTGTTTATAAAAGGCCCTGCCACGGCGAAATCGTAAAAATCTACGTTCAGTACCAAGGCATGTTTTTCCATCCAGACTTGCTCTGTATTAGACCTTTTCAACATCTCTCGACACCTACTGTTGAGAACGACTACGACAGGTAAAATGTGAGGGGTCGTCTCTAAACTTAAAAAAATTAAAATCATTATTGATTTTATTGCTTTCATTGACAATGTTATAGCTTTCCTACAGAGTCCAAATAACATGGATTTTTTAAATTTATTATAAAGAAAATAATGGAATTTAAGTCACATTTCATCTTTTTAGACGTTGAGCTTCTAGCTGTCCTGGTGGAATTTGGGAAATGAAAAGATCAAAGCATGTTTAATTGTAGTTGATATTTAATTAATCAATGTTTTATCATAAATATGTCTGTTGACAAGAGCGGCACATGTTTCCATAATGTCTGTTAGTTTTGGCTTTGGGTGCCTCCATAATGTAATAGTTATTTCAATTCACTAATTTTATGTTCCACTTGAATTCTGTATTCACCAATCACGCGATTAAATTTCTGCTCTGTCTTCTCTATACCTTATGTTCCTAACATAGTTACACTTCTACCAATAAACAACTAAAACACAAACGTATGTTTATCGACTAGCTTGCTGCTTGTGTATATTCTGAGCTGCCGAATTTTATTAAACAAATATGTACAAACATGTCACATCAATACACATAACAAATTGTGGCAATCATAATGACTTCAAATATCTACTACTAATATCTAAATGTTTCGTGGCCGTCCAGGAAAAACTACTTTTAGAAACCTGTATCCGTTTGCCAGATGCCAGGCGAAACCCCCAAGTGTTGGACCGCACTTGATATAAGAATGTTCAAAAAACATTTAAGAAAACATTTAAAAACAAAGAATCTGCTATCAGTCAAAAGACTGCGGCTAAATGAAAAATAATTTGAAGACAGAAATGAGTCTGAAATAACCAAATCCGATTACTTTTGTATAGCCATACCATCTATATATATAACGAACAGTTTTAACTTTAATGCTAATTTGAACATACTTATATATAAAAAAAAAACATTTAAAGAACGTTTCTTAACGTACAGGTTAAAAAATTTGATGTTCACTCAAGCAAAGCAGGGCTAGAAATGACCATATATACACCTATCATTTAACACAATATTTTTTCCCGCCCAAAAAATTCATACGCCTTCGAACTACTACGTGAGAAGACAATTAATTCTCGTTACACTACGTGCCACGGAAATTAGGAAGTCTTCTCTATACCTTATGTTCCTAACATAGTTACACTTCTACCAATAAACAACTAAAACACAAACGTATGTTTATCGACTAGCTTGCTGCTTGTGTATATAGAAAACAACAAAGATAGCTAGACTGTATAAACAAATAAATTTCAAATTAAACAACAAAAATAATTCCTAACATCAGACCTGCGATTGATAAATCATAAACCTAATTGCTTCGACACTTTTAATCTGTTTTCAATAAAATCAGCAACATAACCATCCTTACTAGAATCGCTTTTCCATCTACCATGGCGCTTCCAGCACCTTTCGTTAACGTCAGAATTAGTCGCCGCAGTGGCTCCACCAGACCTCAAAGAGTGCAAACCAAGGTTTAACTCTGGAGCAACTAATTTCAAACGCTTCAGTATGCATTCTCTAGCTGTGCTATAGCTGATCGGTTTATTAACCTGAATTAAACCAGACTTGTTCTTAGATTTGTACAATGGACGAAACAAATACTTGTCTGAAAACATATCTAAATGCGCCATACCAACATACTTTAATAACATGTCAAAGGGACAAGCCATTGATTGACCTTTAGAAACCAAAACTTCATCTCCAGCTCTATATTGGTCAGTTTTGCTCTTTTTAATCTTTACAATTAAATAACTATCTTTAAAAATAATGTCGTTACATTTCAGATTACTCAACTCACTAAATCTAAGAAAAGCGCTATAACTCAGTAAAATCATAGCCAGATCCCTAACTACTGTTAAATCATTCGACCCTTGAAACATAGAACATAAACTTATCAAATTATCATTGGACACAGGATCTTTCTTTACAACTGGAGCTTTAGCAGTACGTTTAGCCGACTCAACTATATTTTTTACAAAAGCATTCTCTGTAGGATCTAACTGACCTGACATGTCATGGGCCCATTTAATGGAATAAAAAACACTATTGATTGTACTGTATGTAGCACCTGAATCAAGCAAATGAACTAAATATAAGGAAACATGAATAGGCGATGCTGGCAAATAAGTCAAATTATGTTCATGCGAAAATGTTTTCCATTTTTTAAAAGCATAGTTATATTTTCTAACAGTACTATCACTCCTGGAATCAAGCAGTCTCGACGAAAAACTATCCACCAAATCATGTAAAGGATGATCCTCTCCAATACCACTATCCTCCACGGCTTCTGTTACAAAACGTCCAAGCGTTAACCCTTTCGTTTTTTCTCTGGACATTCAAATTTCCAGTGACCAGGCTTGTAACAGTTGTAGCAAACTCCGGGCCTCCCACTTGCTTTCCCGTTTGCATCACTAGAAGTAGCAGTTGAAGTTGGCCTGCTATATGGCGTTGGTCTTTTCTTCTTGGCTTTCTCTGATTTTGTTTTTCTCTCCGCTCGTGTCTGCGCTCTAAGAATCTTACGGTCGTCCTCTGAATCATCTGCGAGGGGATTCGCTGTATATTCTTGTACCACTTTCCATCCCATCTCGGACGAATCGGCCATTTTCACTAATTTCTGTCTATAGCGTATTAGTTGTATACCTTCTGATATTTTCTGCTTGGCTAAACTGGCACTTGGGTCCCTGGACTCCAGACTGGCATCGGCTTCCTTCAAAGTTACGCTTAGTTTACGATTGAATTTGAACTGATCCTCACACGACTTTCTTTGAAACTTGTAATCATCATTCCCCGAAAGTTCGTTTTGTAATCTGTTCATTTGTAGCTCAGATCTCTCCTTCTGTTGATGATCGAATTCTTGTAGTTTTATAGAAAACATCCCTTCCATTTGCGACAATAAATCATTCTGCGTTTTCCGAATTTCCTCCCCGACAATCCGCTTAACACTATTCTCGATGTCCGGATCCATCATGGCACTCAGAAAATATTTGATGTTCACTCAAGCAAAGCAGGGCTAGAAATGACCATATATACACCTATCATTTAACACAATAATTTTTCCCGCCCAAAAAATTCATACGCCTTCGAACTACTACGTGAGAAGACAATTAATTCCCGTTACACTACGTGCCACGGAAATTAGGAATTCTCTCAAATGTTATGCTTTACAATTAATTTGAGGTGTTGTAAATGGTGTAACTAACGGATGACGATTTGGATAAACTTTGTCTCTAAGGAGAACACAGTCCTCCTGGAAATGCAGCGGATCATAAATGGCATAAAAGCTTTTACATAAACAAACGAATCGTTATTTACATGCGGCAAATAGTTGGTAAAAGACTCGCTTAATCATAAAATTGAAGAGAAAGCGGATCAGGATGCAGAATGGTTGCTGTATTTGTTTTAATCAATTCAAAATAAAATGTTGTGTAAATACATACAAAATAAGAATATTATATGACAGTGACATATATTTATTTATTTATTTGGTTGATATATATTCTGAAGCTATATAGTCAAGACAGTATATAACCGCCAATCCAATATGTTACGTATTGATAATCATGATGTTTTTTTGTCTTTGAGACGACCCATCCATTTTACCTGTAAACTGTAGGTGTCAATAGACATTTGCGGAAACTGTTATACACCTACGATTAGGATTACAATTACACTTACAGGTACCATTTAATTCTTGGGTGTTTCAAAGTGTAAATATAAACCGTCGGTTCAAAACAAAGACCAACTCCTGTGATGTTTTCTATAGTTGAACAACGGGATTTCTACGAAATATCTGTAAAATGGCTTCTTGGCAGCTTGAGGTGGAATCTATTGGTGAAAAAACAACTCGGACCAGTTTGAAACACTTGTCAGACCAGTAGCTTTCCGTGGTTTTTACGTTTAATATAATTTTTGTTTGTTTTTGTCTGGATTTGTTTTCCTCTCAGTTTCCCCTAACCTACCATCTTAGCTAGCTGTGACAACTTGTCAGTTTGATGAATTTCATTAAGTTCTGTTACTATAAATTGTTTTATGACGGCCTAACGAAATCAATAAGAAATATAAAACAACAAATATCTTTCAATGCAATTAAAATATAAAGCATATAATTATATAGTATATTCTTCTTTACATTTACGAGCCCGTGTTGTAATAAATGATCCTTGAAATCTTTCAAGATGGTTGAAATGCCTTATTGTGGTTTGTCAAATTATCCTTATTTGTCAGAGGTGTCAATCATTTAATTTAAAACGTTACCGTTATAATAATTGGAAAACATATATTCCTTTATTACAATTGAATGTGTGAATTGCACACAAGGGAATTTTGGTACACTACTAACTAAGTTTATAAAAAGAAAGATAAAAAAAGGAATCAAAATCAAGTCAAGGACAAAAACAAATGATTTAACTTGACGGCCATTTAATTCTAATTCTTTAATTGGCACCTTATAAAAAGGTTTATCTTTTTGCATATATTCTTTATCATATTGTTTATAAAATATTTATATACTTGGAAAGTATTTAAATAATTCTTTTTCATTTTGTTTTTAAATTTCTTTGATATTTAAAATAAATACAAGAATAGAAGGGACTATGTCACCAAGAACAGTCACATCATTAAAAATGTGCTTTCTTAATTTAGGGGGCCTTATGAACAAGGAGGGTAACAAAACGGATGATCCCCTTTTCTTAAACAAAATTGATAAATATGATTTGGCTTTTTTTTCTGAAACACACATTGGATATGAGTCCAATATTCATAGAATAGGTCCTTTTAATTGTTAAAATGTATGTAGACCTAAAACTAGGGCAAACAACAGATTTTTTGGTGGGTTGGCAGTATTAGTTAAAAAAAATATCAAACCTTATGTAAAAAATTCTCAAAAACACTTGTACTGACATTATGTGGATAAAGTTAGAAAAGGATTTTTTTGGTTTTCAAAAAGACTTGTATATGTGTGTAGTGTATAACCCACCCTCAATGTCATCATATACTCAGGGACTCGACCGGGACATTACTGAATGTTTAGAACAGGAAACTGCAAAATATATGAAAATGGGTAATGTTTTACTGTGTGGTGATTTTAATGCAAGAATTGCCAATTCCCCTGATTATATTTTAAATGATGAACAATCTTATTTACCTCTTTTTGATAACTATCCAATTGATAAGCAAATCTTGAAAAGACAAAGCAGTGATACAACAATTGATTCAAGGGGGAAGAGTCTATTAGATCTCTGTATTCTAAACCAGTTAAGGATACTAAATGGTCGAGTCCTAGGGGATGTTTTTGGAAAGTACACATGTTATACGCCAAACGGCAGTAGTGTGGTTGACTATGTGATGGTGTCGGAGAGTATTCTGGATCAAATTTTATATTTTTATGTTCACAACTTTATGCCTACTATTTCAGATTGTCATTGTATACTGGAATGAGAAATGTCAAGTAAATTTACTGTTGATGATAATGATTGTAATATTAATATGTTTGATAAATCTCCAAATTTCATATGGTCAGATGAATCACCTACAAACTTTCAGACAGCTCTCTCTATTATTACCAGATATACAAACACAAATTGATACATTTAATAAAAGTATAACCAAAGAGTCTCAATCCTCTGTCGATGAGGCTGCAGCAGAATTATCACATATTTTCCTGTCTGCTGCTACTAACTCTTTAAAAAGAAATAAACTAAGAAATAAGAAAATAAAGACAAAAAAAATGGTTTGATGGAGATTTGTACCATCTTCGAAACAAATTAATAAGTTACGGTAAAATATATTCAAAATTTCCTTATGACCCATTAGTGAGAGGTCACTATTATAAGCTTAATAAGCAATATTCTAAACTTAGAAAATTTAAGTATAAAGAATATAAAAAATCACTTGTTGAGCAGTTACAGAATCTACATGATGATAATCCTAAATCTTATTGGAAGTTAATTAATGATTTAAAAAATAATGATAATAAGGACCATAGTTCTGCTGTGGCACCATCTGTGTGGGTTTCTCATTTCAATGGATTAAATCAATTACATGAGTCATTCAAAGAAAGAGTGGCTAAGTTGGAAAAAAAGCTAGATAATCTTGAAAAAAATGTTTGTTTTAATAATCTTGATAAACTTATAACAGAGAAAGAAATTTCTTTTGCCATTTCTAAACTATGTTGTAACAAATCACCAGGCTTGGATAACATTTCAAACAATATGATTAAACACAGTCAAAATGTTTTACTATCGTCTCTTTCAAAAATATTTAATTCCTGTCTGTCTCATGGTTTATACCCAAGAAATTGGACCGAAGGTTATATTACAGTATTACATAAGTCAGGTGAAGTCACTGACCCAAATAATTATAGAGGACTAACAATCACTAATGCAATTGGTAAGCTTTTTAACAGTATACTTAATATAAGGTTGGATAGTTTTTTAGAAGAAAATAATGTAATTAATGATTGTCAAATAGGTTTCACAAGAAAGGCAAGAACATCTGACCATATGTTTGTTTTAAAATGTATTTTTGATAAATACTGTAATACTAAGGATGGGAGAGTGTTTGCTTGCTTTGTTGATTTTCATAAAGCTTTTGATAAAGTAATACATACAGGAATTAGAATTAAGCTGTTAGAGATTGGGGTTAGTTCAAGGTTTTATAGCGTTATAAAGAATATGTATCTTGAAACTAGATCTTGTATAAAAATACATGATAAAATAACTGAATTCTTTCAAACAAAGCTTGGTGTTAAACAAGGAGATAACTTGAGTCCTAACTTGTTTAAAATATTTATAAATAGCCTTCCAGACTATTTTACACGAACCAGAGATCCAATTATGCTGGATGGCAAACTCATTCATTGCCTTATGTATGCTGATGACATTGTAATTTTATCTAACTCAGCTGAAGGACTACAAGAGAAATTAAATGAACTTCATAATTTTTGCAATGACTGGTGCTTAGATATAAATACTAAAAAAACTAAAGTGTTGATATTCAACAAGGCAGGCAGACATATCTCTCAAAAATTTATTTTCAACAAAGATGAGCTGGAGTGTGTATCTAATTATAAATATTTGGGTATCCAATTTAATGCATCATGTTCTTTTTCATATGCTCAGAATGATTTATACCAAAGAGCCTTAAAAGCATACTTCAAACTATGTAATGATTTTTTAGTGCATAATCCTACTGTTAAAAATGCAATTCATGTTTTTGACCATACAATAAAGCCTATACTTTTATATGGGTGTGAAATTTGGGGATATTTCAATCCCTTTACTGCACGTTTAAAAAAAGAAAACATAACAGTGGATACAATTTACTCAAGGATACTTTGTGAAAAACTTCATATTAAATTCTGCAAATATATTTTAGGCGTTAATAGGAAGAGTACAAACTTTGCAGTTTTGTCTGAATTCGGCCGTTTTCCACTTCACTATGATATAGTCAAACATGTTTTAGGATATTGGCATCGTTTAGAAAATATTGGCTCATCATTTCCCTTGTTAAAAGCTGCATATAATTGTTCTAAAAAGCTATTTGAAACAAAAAAAACCTCTTGGTATAGATCAATTAATATTTTAAGGGAAAAAATGTCAGGCATAGAAAAACATATTCTTGAAAAATACTCAACATTTAAACTACACTGTGGTCAGATAGTTAAGGGATACTATACTGCATTGTGGAAAAAAACAGCTAGACATACATAAAGATGGTAAACTACGAACTTATGTAACATTCAAGTGCAACTATGGTTTTGAAAATTATTTGTCAATAATTCGACATTTTGAGCAAAGGAAATGTATTACTAGATTAAGAATATCTGCTCACAAATTGCAAATTGAATCTGGTAGATACCAGGGTACTCTTCGACAAAACATAATTTGTCTCAGGTGCACCTCAGGTGAGGTTGAGGATGAAGTTCATTTTTTATTTAAATGTGACACTCATTTATTAAAAAGAGAGGAAATGATGCAAAATATATTAAAATCATGTCCAAACTTTCAAAATTTAAATATTGATAACAAATTAATTTGGATAATGAATAATGAGGATCCTAATGTACTATTTGCATTTTACAAATATATAGAAGATACTAAGAATTAAAGTACAACTTAATCTGCAATAACTAATTCATTATAACTATTTAATATGAATTTGGATACCCTGTTAAGCCTGCACAGATCATAAGAAGAATTTCAAATTCTTTGGCACCGTCCCTTGATGATCTTTGCTGGCTGGACACAGAATCTATAATCTTAGAAATATGTTTTTAAAATATATTTTCAATAATTAAGGAGCTTGACTCATCTGCATTAAGTACAAGTAGGGACTCCCCTTTAAGCACCGACTCTTGGTGCTTCCTGCAGATAAGTCATATTAAATATCCTTTATTAGATAAACTTTGTTATTTGCAGTATACCTCATAGTCAAATGTGGGAGTGCTTAATTGCTTTGTTTTTTATTGGGTTCTTTTTGTATTTTGACATTTCTCCGCACAAACTACTAATGCCTCATGTTTGTCTTCTCAAAGTGAAGATACACTTACCGGGTGCACTTGAGTCATTTTCAACATAGTATTCATTGAATAATAATACATTGCTACTATTTTGTTGAGTGTATTTACTGTGTTATATTATTTTATTTTATTATTTTTATAACACTTGTTACATATCTTTACTGTGTGTGTATTGCATATGTTATTGTTTATAATAATATTGTCTGTATCATATGCCCTCCTGGGGCCCTAATTTGGTAAATAAAAATATTCTATTCTATTCTATTCTGTTCTATTATGATTCGTCAAAATCAGTTGATTTTTTTATCGTCATCGAGAAATGAACAATATGTTTCTTTGTGGAGTTTTTGTGGACTTTTATTTGTATTTTCGTCGTTTTAATTTTGCCCACGGTGGGGTCTTTTTTTCTTGATTTATGGGTTCTAAATGCCCCTTTTCATCGTTTTCTTTTAAAAAAAAATAAAAGTAACTTGAGTTGCATTAAACATATACATTTCAAATTAGATCAAGCATTTCAAAGTATAGATCCCCAAGAATTTCGTTTAAATATTCTTAAAGCACCCAAGTTGTCTTTTAAAGTACGCGGATGTCTGTGAACCCAAATTTAGATTTATTGCAAGTCAAAGCACGTAAGTTGTCTTTTAAAGTACACGGATGCTAGCTGTGAACCCAATTTTAGATTTATTGCAAATCAAAGCATCCAAGTTTTTTTTTTTTTTAAAGTACACGGATGTATGTGAACCCATGCAATTCAAGATTTATAGCAAGTCAAACAATTTTCTTAAACGATGATTTTTTTTATATTTCTTTAAATATAAACATGATAAATTATTAATATGTTATCACATAAAATTATATTACTTCATTCTTGACTTAAATGCTCTTTGCTTGTATAGATATTTGAATGCACACGAATATTAAGTGGATCCGAATCGTAATCAAACACATAACACATCATTTATAACGAGATATTTTCATATTTCATTAGGAATAAATTATAAGCTGATATTTAAAAAAAAATCGCCAACGCGTTATTCACTACGTCAAAAACACGTCAAAAATAGTATAAAAATACCGTTTATATTATTTGGCAAGATTTGAACGTTTTTGTTAAAACAAACATTCACTATTTAAGTCGTTTAGGAAGCATTTGTTTGTAGATACAAAAGTGTTATCGTATAAAAGACGAACGACACCTTTTTACAATATACCGCTTGATTTTTTAAAGCGATTGAAACTATTAATACAGAAAATGAATAAATTATAAGTGTATTTCACGCATTTATTTTATTTTCCTCCTTATGAAGAACACAGGTTTACCATCATGGCAGCTTTACCTGCCCTAATGCAGACTCCACCAGATAATACACATTTCACTCGTCGTATGATTCTTACCCTGGTAGTCCTAGCGTGACCAACGACCAATCTTGTACAATCAGGGAAATATTATAGGCAATGAGGTACACTTTTGGACTGGGGGAGATGTGTTGGTCACTTGTTTTACAAGCAACCCCGATATTCCTTTTATAAGTGAAACTCCTGAAATGTTACTTCAAATTGAAACGGATGTTAATGGTCTTTTACGACAGAGAACCGGTCGGGATCATATGCTTTTCCCTGGATTCACATTTGTTGTGACCATACGTTTCTGCATTTGTGTGTCGTCGAAAAGATGATGAAAATATTATTTTTTTATTTTACTATGTATCTCAATTGGGATTTTTTTTTAATTTTGAGAGGACCCCTTGTTTTTCGTCAACTGTGATCGTAAGTCTAAGTGTAATCTTAGGTATAGACCTAGTTTCCGCAAATGTCTATTAGTCGGTGTCGAGAGATGTTGAAAATGCTTGTTTTTCGTCAACTGTAACCGTAAGTCTAAGTGTAATCATAGGTATAGATAGACCTAGTTTCCGCAAATGTCTATTAGTCGGTGTCGAGAGATGTTGAAAATGTCTATTAGAGGTTTCCCGATTTGCTACCGTACCAACCGTAGTACGAACTGGGAGCCGTCATTTAACTTTTGGAAATAATTGATGTATACACTTAATTTCAACGTATGTTTTATGAATCATATACATAACTATTTTGAGAATTTTTAGCTGTAATTTGGTACTAATTTCATGTGGTTACTTCTTGTATTCATAATAAACAATATTGTGTGCACTCGATTATGCATTCAAACAACCGTTGCAAGTAACCGTTGGTACAAAAGGTTAAGAGTTATTTCCCCCTAAAACGTCATAGACAAAAAGAAGCTAAATTACAAAACAAATTTTATACCAATTCAAATTTTGTTCGTAATAACTTTATATCACTATAAAGTGTTTAAGTTTTGTATTTTTATGGTAGATTTTTAGAAAACACGAACAAATAGAATTTATTTTAACAAAATAAATTGACCTCAATAACAAAAACATAATGATGAAATAAATGTAAAGCAAATTTGGTCGCCATTATCTTTTCTGAATTAAAATAAATATTAAAGTATAAAGATTAAAAACAATGATTATAATATCAGTCATGTCAATAAGAAATTGTATAGCTGAGGAATAAACGAGTGAATGGAGTATAAGTATGAAAACAATGAACTTGTGATATGGCGTGTACAGATAGAATATAGTCCCTGTAACATAGATCAGCTTCTGTTCTATATAGATATAAGAAGATGTCGTATGACTGCCAGTGAGACAACTCTCCATCAAAGTCTCAATTTGTAAAAGTAAACAGTTATAGGTTAAAATACGGCTTATTATCTTAAAATCTTTAATAGACAGAGAATTACTTCAAAATCAAAAGTGATCAGCAATCGTAAATCATCAGTCCACCAGTTACTGTAGTCATTGCCCTTGATTGATAGAAACTTTGAATAGCAAATTGATAAAAAAAAAAAATTACAGGATCTGCAAATAGGTCAGTGTAGATGGCATTGTCAGCTGTTCACGTATGAAAGTTTTTGCCCTTAAATGGAAATGTTTTTACTTTTGTAAGTGTACAGCAAAATATGAAAGATAGAGAGAGAAATTGAAAATTGAAAAATGAAAAATGTTCAACAAAAAATTAACTGTACCCTCGGACTTGAAGTTTTTCTTTAAAAAATATATGCTATATAAATTTTAGAAACATGTCCTTTAATAAAACAGTTCATATATCTTTTTCGCAGTTAGGCGAGTGAGAAAGATCCTACTCATGATACATATAGTCCTGAACAAATTATCTAGAAAAATTTGCCAACCGATGAAAATGATCCCTAATTTTGAGTCCAGAAATCAGTTGTAAATGGTGCAAAAACCATTGTATAGCAACATAGTATTTCCTGTAGAACAATACTAAGAGTTTGAAAGACATATTCATATTGCATTAGTGCAAAAATAGCGTCAAATTATTGCCGTAATCAGTGAACAAAATACGTTGTGATGTAAGAAGTTTTTCTAGCATTGCTGTACGATAAAAGGATTAATGGATGGATATATTGGTTAACATCATCCCATGTAGATTATATATACTACTCGCAAGCTCGTGCAGTACACAAATTTACTCGCAATATTTAATGATATAATGATAAACGAACAAGATGAAATAACATCGTAATGATAAATGTTTCGACTAAAGAAATGGTTTCCGTTAGTGTCATAAAATTTATATTCAATCTTTAAGTAATATAATCAACAACTTTTTTCTAATGATTACATCCACCCCGAAAAGTTCAGTGACAAAGTATAAGGCAAAAGATAGATCGATATTTTTATAATGTGTGTTGCGTTTAAGAAAAATGTTGCTGCAATGATCGAAAAGATAACTTATAATAACAATTGGTTTTAATGAGAAGTCAACCCAATTTTGCCTTTTTAACGAATACTAGTTATAATGACACAAGTAAGTTATTATTAATAAATAATTTCTAATTATTCCAAATTCTATTTAAGTATTAGAAAACATTCTTTATTTTAATTTTTTTCCTAAATATACACTAAACAAAATCAAAGCCAAACAAACAGAAATAGTCCATCAGCTAGTTCTCAAAAGCGCTCTAGTTAAGGAGTTTGTGTTACACCCAAGGGTACCGCGATTTTTTTGGATAGAATTCAACTTCATTATCTAATTGATAAAATACAAGATGTTAGACTAAAAAATAAGTGTCCAAAAGAGGTTTAAAAACGTCCCTTTTAATGGTTCCCTCATTTAGCAATCACGACTAAGTAATTTTTAATTAAATTTTTTGATATAAAGCGACTAAAAAAAATAAAGTATAGGTGTAAAAATCTTAAACAGATACAAAACTATCATATTTAATGTTACTCTGAAGATTTTTTGTTTTAAAAAAATGTTTTTTTTACATTACAAACAATCCGATGTTTTGGGTTAAAATTAAGGCATATTTTTTCCTTTCATAAAGAAATTCTTTATACATTTACCCCGTTTAGTTAATTGAACTTTAGAATTAATCATTATACAATGTTTCAATCATTTGCAGTATTTATATATCGTCTAAAATATGAAATATTTGATAAAATATATGTACGTGCAAATACTCGTTAAATTACGGAAATCATCAAATTACCGTCTTTGATTCAGTATACAACATGTACAATGCATTCACACATAAGCATTATCAATTTGCAACTGAAAACACACATTTAAATGTCGATTTATGATGTTTTGGTGAGACAAATTATTTTATAAAGTGAATGTGTAACAAAATATTACTGAAAAAGTACAAATTAAGGTGGATTTTTTTGCGTTCATAAAAGGTGCACTCTATCGAACTCAATAAAAGTGTGCTTGATTACATTTTGTGTTTTAGCTATGTAGTGATTGACTTAAGATTATTAAGTCATTCAATCGACAAACATCGCTTTGAATGAACATCAAATAGTCAGTTATGAGAATTGGCCATACTTTTTACGTTCTTAGGTTTCTAAAAGATACCAAAAAAATTGGCTTTGTTGTTTTCAGTTTAAATAAAAATTCTGTTAAGCGTTGGTCGTTAAATGTACATGACCGTTGGTTTTCCCGTTTGAATGGTTTTACACTAGTAATTTTGGGGCCCTTTATAGCTTGTTGTTCGGTGTGAGCCAAGGCTCCGTGTTGAAGGCCATACTTTTACCTATAATGGTTTACTTTTTAAATTGTTATTTGGATGGAGAGTTGTCTCATTGGCACTCACACCACATCTTCCTATATCTATGAAATTGTTATCAAAGGTACCACAATTATAATTTAGCATGCCAGACGCGCGTTTCGTCTACATAAGACTCATCAGTGACGCTCATATCAAAATATTTGTAAAGCCAAATAATTACAAAGTTGACGAGCATTGAAATTCCAAAATTCCAAAAAGTTGTGCCAAATACCGTTAAGGTAGTCTATGTCTGGGATAGAACATCATTAGTTTCTCGAACAAATCAAAGTTTTATAAACAGGAAATTTATAAAAATGACCACATTATTGATATTCATGTCAACACAGATTGTTGAATACGTGGCTGGTGATACCATCGGGGACGAAACGTCCACCAGCAGTGGAAAGAGCTTCAATATCCTTAAAATTCGAGATTTGGTAGGAATGGGTAACCCTGAAACATCCGCACAAAAAGAACTTTAAAAAACTCGAATGAAGCGAGACGAAATTGATGTTATGAAATTGTTTCAGACACTGCAAAGCTGGCCAAATCCATTTGAAACATCTGAGCAGTTATATGGCTCGTTCTCGGGTTCTTTTGCTTCTTCGGAATTAATGTGCAACCTTCTAAACGCGTATGAAAAGGGAAAGTTTGCTTCAAAAAATTTCATTAATGAACGGCTTATACAAAAGTCAACCGATATCTTCAAAACAATTAAAAGATTATCATTGCTAATATTTTTAAAAAAGGAAATAAAAGACAAGCAGTTAATGGCTGATAAGAACAACAAAACATTGAGAGCAGATGGAAAAAAATGTCGCCTGCTTGTCATAGCACAGACAAGATAGTTGGTTGCACAACAGACTCTCCAGTTTGAATTAGATCCTCTTCCAATGTATCTTGCAAACTTTGATGGTACACATGTAATAAAAATTAAAATCTGTCCTGGATGGTCTTTTAGAAAATGGTCATTCCTTAAGAAAGCATGTGGATATTTGATGACATGGCAGTTATTCAACCCATTACTAGGATACCAAGCACTTTTTTATTTGGCAATTGTTATTTTAAAAACCATCCTTTTAGTTTCGAAAAGAGTTCCCGCATTGATTTTGTCACTGATTAGTATCCCACAATATCAATAAAAAAAATTAAAACAGCAGGTCCTTGGGAGGGCAAATCATTACGATAAGTTCTTGACCATCACGATCGTGTTCTTGGGAATGGAAGAAATGTTTGTTAGTTGGGGAAAACAAAGTTGCTCTTGTTGAATTCTTTGGTTCGGAAACAGGTAAATAATCCTATAGATTTACACTTGAATGTATTGATTTATTTGTATCACAAGGAAGTATGTGCAACAAAAGAATGTTGGAAATGAAATAGCGTAGAATGGTTTTATCTTATAATCAAACAGGAAGAAGCCGATTACAAAATGTTTCTTAATGCAAAAATATGCAGCTGACAAAAGTTACGACTCCATTGTTGTGGAAGTATTGGCTTACTATTTTCATATCAAAGTTGCATATCAATTCTAACATTGTTAGATTGGTGAGAATGTTTGTAGAAAACTGCCAGGATTTCACGGCAGTACAGGTTGTGATTCAGTAAGTGTTTTGTCTGGTAAAGGAAAAAAAGCAAAGTTCTCGGCTTTTTGACACGTTATGTGTTTTCGGAAGGTCTATTCCATCGTGGTGAAACCTTTGAAGAGGTTGACGAGGAGTTGGCAAAACATTCGAGAGGTTTACGTGTTCTATATATGGCTACGAAATTAAAAATATCGATGAATAAAGATCAGAACGTTTTGAAATGCAACCAAAAAAAGATTTATTGTCAAATACTGCCCCCAACAAAAGATGCAATGTTAAAGCAAATTAAACCATCCAACTTTCAGACGAAGATTTGGAAATCTGCTCTTCAACACAACACTGGTCTGTTGCTAAACAGCTATAGTTGGATTGTTTAGAACGATTTGATCAGTATCAATTTGCTAGACCACCACCAGCGTTAGATGCTTTAATAATTCGGAAGTGCTGTTCATTTAAAGCCGGTTGTGCCAACAACAGATGGTCATGTGTTCAACAAGGTTTATCCTGAACAGATACCTGTATGTAAATGCTCGAAAGCTTGTAGATATAAGGATTATCAAAACGTTGATATTGCTAACGATGACGACGAATATGATGGAAATGATGATAATGATAATTCGGTAGATGCAGGTAACCAAACTGATGATGATTCTATGGATTGACCTTCTGCGTGAACTTAAAATGTAGTGATTCGGTTGTTAAAAAAATAACAAAATAGAAAATCTAGAAACCCTGACAGTTTTGTGTGTTTTAATATGTAAGTTATTTCAAGAATATGATGTATAAATTTGTGACAGAATCGTGCATTTCTGATTGTGTATGTTTGTGTCTGTCGTTGATTCTATGTTTTTGTTTCTTACCTTTAAATGTTTTTTTCAACAGCCTTTACATTGTAGTTACATTATGCTCTATGTTTCAATATAAAAAATATACCATTTTATCAAGAAAATTAGTACTTTTGCTTCTTTTCATTCAAAATCATGAATTTTGGAAATTACCCTCCCCTTTTTTCTTGGTCCTCTACGATTTAAAAATTAATTGAAAATTAGACTGCGTTTTAATAAGATATGATTTGTTCCATTTAATTAAAAGAATAGTACTGAATTATTGGTTATTTTTACATTTTTCTGTAAATATGTGCAAAACAAAATTTTTGATATACCCTTAAATAAGTCCCCTTTTAACCCCTTTTGGACACTTTTTCAAAAGTCTAACACCTCTTAATATATTCTTCATATATTACTCTTTTAATTTAGACCAAAAAATTGCGGTACCCTGGGGTGTAACACAGAATTGAAATTTTGCCCTACCAGCTGATGGACTAAAACGCAAATCTATATTTAGAATCTAAAGGTCGAGGCAACTCAGTTCAAGTAAGGACTGTTTGATTCATTCTCTTGTGCCCAACATAAGTATTTTCGTATAAAATCAGGAACAAAGTGTTCTAGAAGCAGTGAAATCGTATTTAAATAAAAGATAATGTATTTTATCGCTGATATGCAATTCGATTTCTTAAATTTCATCATGATGAATACAATAATCTCATACATTCAATGATACGTCCAAAACAGCACCAACGGTTGTGTTACGTTACCAACCGTACCTGATACGTAGCAAATCGGGAAACCTCTATTATGACGTTACTGTACCATAACGTCATAGTGTAGGCTTACTGCAAGAAAGTGTGAGCGGAAAAACGCGGGTAAAATAAATTTACGGAAAAGTTCAAATACTGATTCTTTTGCGAATAAGCACATTTTTTATCGTATTTTCATACATATGTATATTTCTTCTTTAAATTTTTTTCAAATCGTATAAACTTCAAATTGAACAAAAAATGAAGACATGTTTTTTTAACTTTATAGCTGATTTTTTAAATAAAAAAACGTATACAAGTTCATACATATTATAACTGAAATCTTTTATTTTGTCAATATTTCAATAATATACATGTACTACTATTGAATTAATATCCTCTTCCTTATAATAATTCGCAGACAGCTTTTTCATATACATCATGTGCATTCTTCATGTGATTTGTGATTTATTTTGCAATTAAAAAGTATTATGAACAACATACGTAAATAATATCTAATATTTTTGATTCAGGTATTTGGTCATTTCTACCACTAACGTTTTGGTTGTTTTAATTCTATACTTTTGCATTCACGATGTTAATATCCTACGACTTTTGTGTCATTTTTCGAAGATTTGTAACTATATATAAGGCTTGAGAGTTGTGGTTTGTATATAATTATACGAAATTAGTTCAAGTGACGTTGAATTTACCGCAGAAAAAAATCAGCCTCTGCGGTTCTTGCAAAATGTGATCGTCAGTAAATCTTGCAGGCATTTCGTATACATTTTAAAACACAGTGAACAATTCTACAATGAAAGAACATTAATTCTCCGTACCTTGTACGATACATAGTCATAGCGTCCATATTTGAATATTGGAACATTAAATTGCTAAGCCAAGAGACCAAATGTTTTAAGAAAATACATGTTTAGTCGCAACATATTTCAACTAATTTTTAATTCTCATCTAACTAACAACAATAACGTTCCCGGTAGAAACAATCCAAACTACACTCCGACAGCAAAAGTTCGGATTTATCCAATCGTCAATTAGTAAGAACTAGCAGTAAAACATGCATACTGCAATGCATTTAATCAAAAAGTTCTTATTTCGAGGTAAAAGTTTGGATGCTGGTATAGTCAGTGTCAGAATATATCATGCTCACTATAGTAAATTTACTTTTTGTACATGTACATACATGTATATAGTATATAGAGAGAAAAGACGTGCAGTCAATCCAATACCACTAGGTCAACCCAAGGGTTGTTGTTCAGTGGTTGTCGTTTGTTGATGTGGTTCATAGATGTTTCTCGATTTTTCTTTAATTCCTAGATTAGACCGTTGGTTTTCCTGCTTGAATTATTTTACACGAGTCATTTTGGGAGCGTCGTACCTTTTTGTTCTGTGTACTATAATCTTTGATTTTTATTTTCTGTTCATTTTGAATTGATGGAGAATTAATGTCTCATTGACACTCAGACCAAATCTTCTTATTTATATTACTTCGTAAGAACATACCAATGTCGTATGTCACAGCTTCTTACTATTATATCGCTTGCTTAACATCTTTTACAACTCGGCGTAAATTTTACAGCAATTATTCGCCAAAACAGAAACATACCAGACATGATAAAACATAGCATATCAAGTGCACGTGAATATAAATACGCTCTCAAGGGACACATTCTAATCTATAATGTTTGCATATTGCGAAAGAACACGAAGAAAATCGTTCTGCATTTAAGCCCCAACAAAATGGCTATCCTAGACAACGGAAATAAACCCCGAGTAATGAAATTTTAATAAAACGACAAAAGGACAAAGAACGAGTCTTCAAAAACTGAAAACTGGGTAACAAAAGCCCTTTACCGAAATAGAAAGGGGAGCCGATACTGCTCCACATGTGCCCGCCGTTGCATGTATCTTTTATATAAAATAAATTGATAAGTTTTACTAAGATACATTCTAAAAGTTATGGCACTGATTTTTTAAAACGAGGTCGTGCCACGGTGGATTCAAGCTTTGCGCCTGGTCAAACTTAAAAACATTAGAAATGGTGTTTGCTTCTTTTCCGCTAGCGCGCGCAGTTTTAGTTTTAGGAATAAAGAAATTATGTTCGTACAGGAGTCAAAATTATGTGTTCGGGTAGGGTAACTTGTTTTTAACAGAGTTTTAGACTTATTTTGTGAACAAGTTAAATACACCGTCCCAGCGAGTCGGTCTATTACAAAGCTGGGTAAATATTCAAATCTCATATACCATCTCCTCGTCATAAATATGTATTTATTTGTTCAAAATGTGCCATGAGAATTTCAAGGTTAACTGTCAAAAACTTTTATCTCCGGTTTGTGTACCCTACACCCCGTTAGAAATATGTCAAATTTCCAAATTACAATTAAAAGATATATAAAAAACGAAAAACAAAAACGTTGCTTTCACTTTACATTTTGTTGACGAACTTCTCTAAAAATCGCCAGATTTAGACTGAGACCTCAGGGTGTACTTGAATACTTCAGAGTGTTAAAATATCCATATCTACGGATATGCACGTAGATAACTTATAATGTCCTCAGCATGGCAAAGAATATAAAAGATAGACAATAATGAAAGAGAACTAGATTATGATAGCTAAACTAAGAGACTGAGAGAATAAAAAAATATGTATAAAAGACATAAAGCATAATTTGATTTATTAGAAAAATATATTATAATTTATCTTATTGATAAACTATTTTTCAGTTGTGTAACTTTTAGTATACGCAACTTTTCAAAAAAATAGTATACAATATTCCAATAATTTGGCGCGCTTTGTGCATTTCAAAGAAGCACGGACAATGACGTTACGTCATAGTACATTTTATAGCATCAGAGTAAAAAAAAAACAATGGCCCAAAAGTGGCCCCGTGGCACTGAACATAGTAAGAAAAAAATGGCCCAAAAGTGGCCAATGGCACAGAGATGGTTAAGGGAAGGCGACCCGGGTCAGTCACCCCTTATAAAGACTACACTTATGCAGACTTTTTGTCTCATGTCTGTTCCACACAAAACGTTGTCTAGTTTTGGGTCCCCCCGGTTACCCCCTTTTTAAAATTTATCTGCATATGAATATGTTCACTTTATTGTTCCTTGTTCTATGGATATCTGTCTTTATATTCATTGACAATGAAACCACATCTTTTAAAATTGTATATGATGATCCAATAAAAATGTTGAAAATGCGTACATTTCATTTTTTTTCTAGCTTCCCTCTAGTCCAAATAATTATGACGTCTGGCAAGGCTATTTTAATTTTTTTCTGCGACGCCTTCCTACGACGGACGGAAGGCGTCCTAGAAAAATATTAAAACAGCCTTGCCAGACGTTATAATTATTTGGACTAGCTTCTCTCATGCGATAGCGGTACCTGTTTGGTCACTATCTATATGTTGCGTCTAAATATGAATTGTAACACTTTATAGTGACTGAACAGGTAAAACAAATACTTCTCAAGAAACAGAAAAAGAAAACGATACTTGGAACAGCACCAGACTGAGACTATGTTAGTTCTGTAAATTTGCTTTCGCAAATTTTTGGTTCTTTGGCCGATATGTTAGTTGTACGTCATGTACGTCCGTGTGAATAGCAAGGAAAGCTGCATATATCAATAATAGTGTAGATAACGCATTTTATTTTTAAAGTTTACCGGATTTTTCATACATTTTCTGAAAACGTTTTCACAACAATCGTTCAGAAAGGCTACATTAACTTTGTGAAAGTTTCAAACAATGACAAGTGAAGTGTTTCATTTGCCAAAAACCTCGTGCGTTTCTGCGAAAAAAATCACGCGCAATTTTGTGAATGAAAGGGAAGTTGATCCTTACGCGCGCATGTCATTTGCGTACTGACCCAATCATTTTTATATCACGGCCAGTACACTGATACTGACATTATCAGTGAGTACACTTCGAAGGAAAAATGTACAAATTACCGATAATAATAATAATTAAGGTAATTCCCCAGTGTTATCATAAGCTTTACAAACAGTTGGTAATGAATATTAAATCGTGTAGAATAAAATTCGTTCAAATGTTTCAATTTCAACTAAGAATTTGGAAATTGGTATTAGAAAGTTTAACACGAAAATTAGAGCGGTTTTTTTTTTGTTTTTTTTTGTTTTTAACTTTTTATCGTTTTCAAATATGAGGTCTGTGTCAATCATTCAGCAGACGTTCATACGATTCCTAATTTGTCCATTTTCCCATAAATTCGTTATTATGAGTTTTTTTTCTGAAACACGATATTAGTTCTAACAAGTTGCAAAACATGTTAGTTGAAAGACAACTATTTAACCGAAATTTGGTTATCAGATATAATTGAAATCCTTTTAGTGAATCCAAGAAAAATCCGATTGTTTTTACTCCATTGTGTACATGGTCATTATCAGCATTAACGAATGAGATATTGACTCGAATTGATACTTTACTTCGATGTTAAATTAATATTTAACGTGTATGTCTTACCTGAATGTGATGTTGATACCAGGATAGAATCTGTGTTCGGACTGGTACCAATTTCATTTTTTGAACATAATTTTATTTCATACACGTTTGACGACTGAAGACCAGAGAGTTTATATATTTGTGGGTCATCATCGGAATCAGTAGGCGCAATAGTTATGTTAACCCTAGAACCTGTGTTAGTTATATATTGTATAATAAATGTCTGATCGTGACCGCCATCAAATCCAGGTATCCACCTTAGTTCCAGAGTATATGCAGTTGTCTGTGTTGCTCGGAGATATTGTGGTTTTTCTGGAGGACCTGAATCATATAAATATAAAAAAAAATCTTTTACACATTTATAACCAATCTGCACGTTGAATTGATATCATGATAATTACCTGCCATATTTAATGCTGATCCGATTGAAGTAAGAAATAACCCCTAACAGTAATGCATAACAATTTGAAAGCTAATAACCAAAAAAAAAACTGGAAGATAAAGATACATGCTCGAGATCTTACACCACAAAAATATCTCCAAAACAAAATAAATTAAGAAGTAACAATGTGATATGCATTTATTTGTAACAACCGGGATTGCAAGTAAGACTTTTCCCGGTAAGGCATATGACGGTCAACTATACAAATTAAAATCAACGAATGTAGTGTTACTAATAAAAAAAAAAAATATGTATGTATCACAAAATAAGAAGGATCATCTTCTGATATTTACTGAATAAAAGTAAAGTAACAAAAATACCAAACGCAATAGACAATTCAAATCGGAATCCTCATCAAATATAAAATTGAAAAGCTCAAACACATAAGCATAATGGGAAGAAACTGTTATATTCTTGACTTGGTATACAGGTATCAACTTATTCAGAAATTGTTAAAATAAACCTGTTTTAATATCTTGATAAATTTCTTACTTGCATGACAATCATCTTTTGGCTCATTAACTAGTAATTTTTTTCTGCAAATGCCTTGGTTTATAGAGAAACAATGTAATGCTTTTTCTTGGTTTTATGACCAATACTGTGGATTCTTTATTCGTTGGATACTAACTTTCTATGATCTCGTGGGTACAAGTGATAACGAAATTAAGTATGCAACGAAATACACAAGTTCTATAAGGTAATATGCAGGGTTTGGCAAAACCACGAATCAAATATTTACAAACATGCAAGTTTTCCTCAATCCATGAAAATTGTAACCACCAAAATAAAAGAATCCACACTACACCTCAAATCATACCTAGATAAACATAAATCAAGCTTTAAATTCTCTCTTACTCATCATTAAAACTTAACGTTAACTTCCGTGTCTTGATGAATACCGTACAGATAACACGAATAAGCAGCTTTATAAATTAGATACACAACAACTACATTAAATAAACACCAAAGACCTTCAAAATTTAGCAAACGACCATGATATTGCAGAATCTGCACTTATCAATTACCAGTCAATAAAAACGGACACCAACGAAAATTGATATGAATGCAACAATTTTCATAGCAAAATGGAAAAAAATGTAGGTTCGAAAAACAAACAGATTTCTATTGTAGAAGACAAGCTTAACGTTGCCTAGTTTTTGGTTTTGTAAGTGAATGACTTTTCCTATTGAATAACAATATTGCTTTAGTACTTTAATATATTATGTTTATATGTGATCCCGTACTTGTTTTGACTTTGTGGAATACAATGTTCAGACACGGATACACATAGGTTTTATAAACGCTAATAAGCTCTCTGATTATTTTGGACTTTCTATTTTCCTAGGAAAGGCTTGTTGATTAATTAGGATTATTTATTTGTCTTCTGCCTGATTTTTTTGTACACCATATTCGGTTTTTGGTTATTATAATTGTCATAATTGTAAATTAATATAGACAATTTTGAAACTGACAGTTTTAGTTGTATTATTCCTCTCCTCAAGCGCTGCCTATTTTCTGATCAGACCTCCTTTCTGTTTTTTTTTTTTGTGCACGTGGTTTTGGTGGTTTTTCTCATTTCTATGTTTTCTATGTTGTCTTTTGTGTACTGGTGTTGGTCTGTTTGTATTTTTCCTTTTTAGTCTTGACATTTTCACTTTTTTTCGACTTGTAATTTTGAATGTGTTACGTACTTTCGATTGTTTTGCACTAGTCGTGCTTTTTTTCGTTTTTTTCTCTTTGTCATTGTTACTCTGCATAAACCGTAACAAATATCAAAGACAGACGATTACTGAATTTTTATTTGTGACATGTTGCAGCGGTAAATAATTTTATAGTAAGTTTACAATGTCATTTGATAAGGTTTTGTCTCTTGAAAAGGTTCAATCTAATTAAAAACCAATCTCTCATCGCTCCCGTTTTCTGATGTGTCGCGTGGGAGATCTAACGAAACCCGCTTTGAGGTCACATGTGAGTGACCTTTTAGGTGCGTCTTTTTCGACCAATGAAAATGAGTCTTCCACGATCTTGAAAGTTTATCATGAGGTAAAGGGATGTTACTCATTTTTTTTTAAGAAATCGTCAGTCAAAAAGCATTCATATACTTTTTTGATTGCCTTATTGATAGGTCGTCAACTCATGCATATCATTATAAATTCATAACTTCTAGTTCACTCACATGTGACCTCAAAGCGGGTTTCGTTAGATCTCCTACGCGACATATCAGAGAGATCGGTTTTTAATTGGATTGGAAATGGTTGAGATAGGATGCATGATTATATAGCTTATTGATCACATACTGTAATAGTATCGTACTTCGACTTGAAGAAATTTCTTTGTAAAAATGAAATTGGGGTCACGGTAAACAGGGTAAAGGTCATTTACATTTACATTTACCTATCAGAAGTGATATGATTTGGGTGTAAAAGTCTTTGTTTGTTATCTAAACAGTTGTTTTTATGTTAAAACGGAAAAATGACGTAGGTTCATAATTCCCTCGTGAATGCGAAACAAGCGACGCTTATGCTGATGTCTTTTATGAATATTTAATACAATTCACTTATTTATACAACATGGAGACGTCGTGGTTTGATTGTCAATAAGATAACTATGCACAACTTTAAAATGACGTATTACAATTTCATAAATATCAACAGCAGGATAATTATTGGAGTTACCATAACTTTTTTTTTTGATAGACAAACCTGTGTTATTTTTCAATCGGCTGAAGGCAAGAAAGGCTAAAGATAAATTATTACACGTAAACATGAAAGCTTGTCAAACATTTTTACATATACTTACAGGATTTTGGTGTGATGATTGATATATCATAATTTTCATGCGTATAAACATCATTTACAGTCCTGTGAAGATAATAAATTAGCTGATAGAGTTTTATTGTTCAATTTGAAAAGAGAAATACTAGAATATTGTTTTGGAATTGTTTGAAGAAAAGACAAATAAAGAAAACATGAAAAATAGTTTTATGTTCAAATCGCAGCCTTATCAAATATGTGTACTGGTTCAGTGCAAATTGACAACATACTGATCCTAATAAACATAATATGCGGCGGGGTGTAACATGCTCAGTAAGATTTTCCCTTCTCTCAGACAAACACCTCCAGCCAATTTCATAAAAACAAAAATAACAGCAAAACACACAGTACAATTCTGTTTAAAAGAAGTCTGAGTCCGTTGTCGGAATCCGTAATCAATTGAGAGAAACTATGTCAATGGTATATAAATTAACTAAGGACTACTAGCAGTTACATTAGTATCTATGATGATCTGACGTATCATTCGTTGATAATTTTTATGGCAATTGTTGGACAAATACGATATTTTGTTTTGATCGCTGATTTCAGTTTTATGTATCTCTTAACTGATATAAATTTGTATATTCCCTTACCCAATTGTTCTTAATCTGCTTTTACCTACAAATCTCCTGAAAATCAAATGTTAATGATATTACTAAAACCGTTATTTTGTAAACAGAACGGAGAGAAAGACGTTTTAAAATGTGAAGTTGTTATAACAATACATTAGATTTAATATATTTACAAATATTACATATGGTGTAGCATTCTACTGTTTTAATTGGATATTACGATCAATTGTTACAAAGGTTATTTTACGTATTCGTAGCCTTGTTTCTATTTTTAGATATATTGACGGTGGTCAATATGAAAAAAAAATCTTGCTAAATTTAGATTTATGGCGTCATGAAGTCACAGATACCAACCATAGAGGAATCAGGATATTCTTGCAAAATACAATTTCAAAATACACAGAAAGAACATTGAACGCAATTTCCTAATACAATATTTACATACTAGTGGAGCGGCGACTGTTGAAAAAGTCGCTTAGTTAACGAGTTTGAATTGCCTAAATACCTCATTGAATCTTAATGTCTTAAATCATCTATCGATGATTTAGCTTCAGAAAAATGTTTGTAGTAAGTATCAAATATGGTACAAATGAGGTTAAAAACAGCATTAACTGACGTTACCCGACTTACAACGAATACCCAACTGCTGATTCGTTAGACAAATCTCATAACTTTCCCTTTCTAAAAATAATTTGTGAACGAAATTGGCAAATACAGTTACTCTTCAACTTCATAAACTAATAATTACATTAGATGTATGTTTCATTATAATATTTTATTCTGATTGGCTAACTGCACATCACGGGTTATTCCGTAAGCAGTTGCATTGCTCAATACAACTTTTCATTCATAATAACACGTGCTCCAACAATAAAGTGCACAGGTGAATTAAATAATAAAATATATAAAATTCGTGTTTTCATGATCATAGCTAAAAAATGTAATTATAAGTATTGAATGCTTCTTTTTGTAACTTTATAGGGTTGTAAAAGCGTTGACCGTGCGTGCATTTTTAGAATGAAGCGCTTCCGCGCTTCATACAAAATGTACTTCGGTCAACGCTTTTACACCCCAATAAATTTACAAAAAGAAGCATTCAATTCTTAATTAAAGCATTTTAAAGTAGTTCTATTTGTGTTCAAAATAATGTGGAAAAATCATCGTTTATCACCTGGCATTATTTGCACGTGAAATATAGATGTGTTTTGAAGGTACAACAGGACAGCCGCCATATTATACTTCAATCGACACTAAGTCTTTTGATGTATTAAGAGAATGAACATTTTTTTCAACATAAACGAATAAACATCAATACCAAACAACATAAAGAAATCATAAGACTGCGGAAATTATAACATGAACAAGAAATAAGCTTGAGGTAATGACTACAAATGATTTTCGCAAAATGGCCTAATAACTAGAAACCAAACCAGCTTCGGTTTATGTGTGACAAATATCCTGACTTAAATTCGGGATAAAAAGCAGATATTTCCCAAATATTTATCCTCTTACGCATTAAATTCAAAAAGTAAATTGGGTCGATTGAAGTAAAATACGGCGGCTGTCCTGTTGTTCATATAAAACACATCTGTATTGCACGTGCGAACAATGAAATACTACTCCACATATAGAACTACTTTAAAATGCGTTTATAGTTTATAAAGTTCAAGAGTAAGAGTTTACTGTATTTGCCAATTTCATTCACAAATTATCTTTAGAAGGAGAAATGAAATTTGTATACCGAATCAGCAGTGTGGTATTCGTTGTAAGTTGGGTAACGTCAGTTAAAGCAGCTGTTAACGTCATTTTTACTAGATTTAATATTTACAACAAACATTTTTCTGAAGCTGGACAATCGACAGACAATTTAAAATATTTAAATTCCATGAGGTATTTTGTTAATTTAAATTTCTAAAATCGTCCTCTCCACCGCTCCACTACAATGTATATGTAATATATACATTAAAGACTTTCACTCAGTCGATACGTTATAATTGGACCTGTTAGATTATATTGACTTCGTCCTTGGTCAATTTAATCTAAACAGGTCCCTATATAACGTATTGTCCTCGTCAAAAGTCCACAATTGATAAATGTATTTAAGATGTACCTGAGGTAAAAAAAAATATGAAGGAAAATATGATGGAAGACAAAAACCGCATCAGAGGTTTCCGATTTGCTGTAAGAAAATGCATATGCCTATTTTTTTTTATATAAAAATCTGATTCCTCTGCATGTTTTGTCTCGATCTGTAAATTCACATAATATGATAATGGAATAATTAAAATTAGTACCGCAAAACCGCTTTTACTATTACAAAATTCACGAAAAACAATAACCTTTTAGCAAGTCGTATGGAATAACAACATTTGTCGATGTTTCGATTTCGGCGGGTGACCATTAGTTTATGTTGTAGGTTAAAAAAGTCAATCAAAAACACGAAGTGCTCAATTTTAATTTAAGATTTAGATATCTGAGCGATACTTAAACAAAAAGAAGATAATATTTTTATGTATTAAATGCATATATGACTAGACTTACTGTAGATTATTGTCATTTATATATTCTATGGTACGGCATCTATTGTACCATTGATATTCATTCTCTGTCCTATTCACCCATCCACAATGAGGATCTTTTACACATTCATCTATCCATTTGTGTTTCTCACAGTTGATAACTCGTATACGTCTAACAGAGAAATCTGTACCGATAAACACTACATCATCCTATAACATAATGAAACAATAGTAAAAAAATGAGGAAGTGAATAGATTTGAATAAAATAACTACGTGTAACAAAAAAATTGATCATAATTTACTTATTTCGAATATATATTAGTTCAAATTTGAGTCTACTAAGGATACTCGTCCGAGTTATACATGTATCTAGGAATAGATTTTTTATGCAAATTTGTTTAGCCAATACGATACAACAGAGATATAGTTCCTTTAGAAGATGTTTTGCGAATGAGAAGTGTATCTACCAATGGCATATAACGACCTTCAATAAGTTATATGGAGCCATATAATGCAGAATACAGTCCGCAGGATAACAAAATATAGAAAACCGAATATTCAACGGGGATACTAGCGGCCTGAAAAAAGTTAAAAACAATATCTATATATGGCGAATACACATTTCGACGAAAGACTGCTATACACTTGTTTTTATCAAAGTATACTAAAAATACTGAACTACAAGTTAAACTTAAGACAAATAGAGGCAGGCTCTAAAACTAACGAATTCAAACGATATCAATCAACGATAAAAATGAAAAACAATTGCCGTATTCTTCACTTAATACATTGTGTACAGGGATTGTTTGACGAAAATAGTTGGTTTAACCTTGTTTAATAGCTAGATAGACATCCGACAATTAAGCGTTGTTTATAGTTCTGTTGCATTGACAAAATTTGGCGAGCAACCGAAACAAAAATCATAGGTTCATATCATCAACACTTTCGATTAAAGCGAATATGTGAAATGTGTTTCTTTGTTTATTGCCAAAAGGTGAAGTAAAGTTTAACACATTTAGGGACGGATAGTTTAAGACATAAATAAGGCTTAGAAATAAAGATTGGTGAATTGGTAAAAGTTTAAAATGATCCAAGAATCTTTGACCGTATTATTTACAACGTGTCTTTGACATAACTAAATAATGTACAATATTTTTGCAATGGCGGATACACTTTAAATTGATTTGAAAAGACCATTTTTTTGACAATACTCGACATAATTCCGAAAGTACTGAATGGTACTTAATTGCACTCTACTCTGATTTCGCCTTAACTTACTTAGTCGTAGTCTGTGCGTCATAATACTGTAAACCAACTAAATTTCGCGAGCGATTTATTTTCGCGACTTTCGCGAGTAGAAAAAAACGCGATTTTAAATCGTCGCGAATATGTAAAACTTGCAATTTTTTTACTTATTTAACTACATCAAGTTAGTTCGAAAATCGCGAAATTAAATTACCGCGAAATGGAATCGAAAAGGGCTAAACGCGAAATAAAGTATCCGCGAAAATAAGTTGCGTTTACAGTATTTGTTAAGTCTGAAATTATCTGACAAATGCTTGACTAGTCTCGATCTGTCTAGACCTGTCTCGACAACTATCGCATAAATACATTCTTCGTACCAAATGCCAGTTTGTTCGGTATTTGAATTTACTGCTGTAAAATTTGAGGATTCTTACAGTCTCGACCTTTCTTGACCAGTCTCTACTCAGTTACGACTCAGTCCAGACTCAGTCTTGACCTTTCTAAAAATAATTCAGTCTCGACTCAGGAACAATGAAACCAGTATGAATTAATTGAACTGATATCACATATAAATCTGAAAAATGCTAACTTATGTAAATAAGAAGATTTGGTAAGATTTTCGATTATAGACGACACTCCACCAAAGACCACATAAAGTAATGAAGTAAAGGAAACTACTATAAGTCACTGTATAGCCTTCAACATTGGCCAAAACCAACCCCACATGTACAAAACCATCAACGAAAAACACCCTATATCATGTAGCAAACAACGAAAATCGCTCTTAATTAAAGGGACCTGACTATGGACAGGCGCATATAGTATATGGAGGGTCAGACACGTTTGCTAGCGAAAACACCTCTATCCCCTTTCTTTCTCCTAATCTGGAACGTTTGTGTAAAGTACAAAACAAGAACAAGCTGTAACGTTTTCATTTGTTTTCTGATCAATATTTACTGTAATTACAATATATATATACATATAGCTAGGTTTTCTGTACTTACCTTACAGCGTAATCTATGTAGATAACTTACGTGTTGTTTAAGGGTCCAAATAACTTCCAAAGTCCTCAATGGTTCGTAGGTACTCGTAGTATACGTGTTCCCATTTTTAAAGAATAATTTATAAACTTTTCCTGTATCTAGAATTAAACAAATTTAGATAATAGAAATACCAGATATAGAATACGTATATAGAAGTTATCATTAGCATTGTATTACATTACAAGATTTAAAAGTATTAATTGAAAGCATATAATGTTTTGGGGGGAAAATATTACCTTGCATTGATTACTATAAAGGTTTCTTTTTTATGCACTATTGAAAATGATTATTATTCCAAATAGAAATGATAAGCTGTGGGAGGTAAACACATGAGACAACTCTCCATCCAAATCACAACGTGTAAAAGGTAAATAATCATAGATCAATGAACGGACTTCAGTACAAAGCCTTGGCTCACACCAAACAGCAATCTCGCAGGGCCCCAAAATTACTAGTGTTAAACAATTAAACATAAAAACCAATGTATAATCTATGCAAAATGAATTTTAAAGCAGTATATCTTTCTTTACGACAATCAACTTATGTATTGATTTAAAAAGTTTCGATTTGTAATTATATTTATGTTTACTTGATGCTGCATAGAACACAATTTCTGTCATATTGCTGTGTAGTTCAAGCTGTTGAAGTTCTTCGTCGTCCATAACAAATATTGGTTTTTCATACATTGGCTGCACTGTCATGTGCATTAATGGATGATCAGCTATAAACTGCAGAACACTTTCGCTGAGAGACATTGAGTCGTTTGTACACTACAAAAAATGAGGCATATAATTAAAAAAAAAAAAATCTTTTTTACGATTAAGCCACATAAATGTTCGATGTCTTTTCTTAATAAAAGTGGAATGTATGGTTATCAACTGCTTGAACATTCTATATGAAGAGGAGTCCAGTTGTATTTCATTTATGAATACTTTATTGACCTTAAATTACCTATTACCATGTTAAGTGGTATAATACCTTTTATTTTGAACCATTTGCATTTTACAGTTCACTGATCACAAACTGTTTTGTTTATAATCAGGAAATGTGCACAATACATCGAATATATATATATATGTTTTAAATGGCGAAGGTAAATTCCGTTTTATGTTAGATCTTTCAATATCTATTTTTCAGTTTGCTGTAGCAAGGGCGGACTCAGTGTTGTATACTCTTTACATTAAACGTGTCTTGATAGGTACAAAAAAATCCAGGATGGCCGTGTGGACGCAGGCTTGCCTTGATGGCAGTAGGTAGTTTAAACCAAATACGTAAACCTTGGTGTTTGATATGTGTAGGAGTGAGAGCTAATTCTTATGAAGATATAACACAAAATAGGGTGTATATTCATATAATATATTCACATTCTATCTTCATTATATTCATTTAATATAATAAAATTAATTGCAATATAAATTCTGATTTATGTTTTATGATATTAATTCGGGAAGGAAATAATACATTTTTAGAAACAAATAATACTTTCTTTGTTAAAAATACAGAGAGAAATCAAAATCGTCAATTAATTGAAATTGATTATCAAAGCATTTCGCCCATCAGAATCAGAAAACACAAAAAATATGCTTAAACAAGAAAATGTGTTCCAAGCACAGGCATTAAACCTCTAATGCTATTTAATTTGTTTACAACTTAAAAATCTACAAAACATTTAGGAACATGGCAGAAATTTCGATTATGACGTTTCTTTATACATGCATGACATCAATATAAATCTGTTTTAAAAAGCATGGAGTCCGTATAGATTGAGTAACGTATCGACTGAGTTGTTTGGCATTGACAACTGTCCCATATGTCAAAGATAATCTTTTGAAGTTGTACTGTTATAATGATGCAAAAATGCGTGATATTTAAAGATAAAATTTATTAATAAATTGCAAGTAAAGCATTCGTGAATAATGGAAGAATTACACAGAAGTTAAAGAGAATATTTGTCATTTAATTGTAAAATTAAATGACAGAAAAATAAACGTAAATAAAATAAATTAAAGAAAGTTTAACTTGTTTATAGAACAATTTCCTAAAAATATAAATGTAAAGTATTTAATCTTTTAAGCATATTTGATAACGTTGTCTCAAAAATATCCCCCAGCTAATTGATAAATGTGTCAGCTTCGAAGGCGTAAAGATAATTGTATATACTTTTAAAATTAATAGACTTGAACAATTAAGATTAAGTAATTATGCCTTTAACCACGAAATCCATTGTTTATTAAAAGAGATCAGAGAAAGCTGTTGTAATGAGTAACAAAATATTACGTGTCAAATTAAGTCCAGTCTGCTATATAAAGTCGTGCAAAACTATTTGGTTCACTAGACTGTGAACCAGAATAAAATGTAGTTAGCAGACTGGATTGTCTTTTAAAGGTTAGTAAAAATGTTAAATTTGTTTAATAGTTTATCTTATAAATTTTAGCAGAAAAGAGTTTAAAGAATTAAAAGATGTTTTCTAGTAAAGTAATTTTAATCACATTCACAAGTAAAATCGTGGTACAGTTTAAATAAATAAGAGGCAAAGTTTGAGATAAAATTTAGGTAAATGATTTGTATAAAATATTCTTAACATATAAAAAAGAAATTAACTTATTCGTATAGATAACTTTGAAAATACAATTCTTCATTTGATATTTGATTGAATATTAAAAGTAAACGAAATAAGGGGAGATAACAGATTACACGACTGTTCATTTATGGCGCGTATACTATTGTCGGGTTTTGTATTATTGTTCGATTGATATCGCGAAATATTTGATGTATAACTATGATGGAAAAGTTATGTAATCTTTATTGTAACTATTGTAAATATATGACTAGACTGTGAACCAGAATAAAATGTAGTTAGCAGACTGGATTGTCTTTTAAAGGTCCCGTTGTCATGCCGAGTCCAAGCTAGTTCCCAAACAATGTAACATCTATGTGAGCAGTTCCCCGTAAAAAGAATCGATAAAACCATGAAAGAAAGACTACAACACGAATCTCAAAGTCGGGACCAAGTTCCCGCATAATATATTTTGGTGGAGACGAGTGGTAAAATCATCGGTACCTACAACAATGAACAACATGTAAAGATGGACTTCGGCACAGTTCGACAAATTACAACTTGCAGTCAACTGATGGACAACTAAAGAAAAGAACAGGACAACATAATAATATCAAGAGAACAACATGGCTGAACCACATGGTAATGTACATTTTAATTATTTTAACATTATAACACCTCCTATGTACAATGGTTCGGGTAACCCGTCAAATTGGTTATTATACTTTAGAAAATGGATAAAAATTAATTCAATAGCAAATGAAAATGCTTGTCATTACTTGCCGTTTTATTTGAAAGAATCAGCTAAAGTTTGGTTTGATGGTTTAAATGAAAATATTCAGAATAGTACAGAAAATTTAGAAATTGGTTTAATTGAACGTTTTTCAAGAGATAAAGATGATATTGAATTAGGCCAAGTATGAACCATAAGAATTTTTATTGCTATTTCAGCAGTATTTAAAATTAGTGCTCAGCTGTTTCTAGACCAGCTACCGTGATTCATCTTGACTAGTTTGACTTCAACTTCAAAAATGTATATTCACAAAAACCTAGGTCGGTCGCATACTTTAGAACAATAAGCTGTTTTGTGGTAAACTTGCACTCTATAGTACAGATAACTTATATATAATAGAAATGAGAAAAGAAAATCATTCAGTTTAAGATATAAGGAACATTAAAATACTGAAAATAAAATATCATGAAGAAAGTAGCAAAAAGTTACAAATAGTTATCCTGCCACCTGCAAGACAGAATAAGAGATGATTTATGAAACCGAGTTGACAAATACGTGTGAAATTAATGTTGTGTTCACTCGAATACTGTAAAAAAAAAACGCTATTGTATATCAGAAAAAAACGAATTTGTGGTATACCGAGTAGGTTTACTAATTATCTGAGTTGCTTAAGACTTTAAACGTAGCCGCACTCGCAACTATTGGTTGAGTCAAGTAGGACAAAACTTGTAAAGTATCTACATATTTGATGTTTTAATTGCGCGACCTTGTTACCTTTTAAAATAACCAAGTTTATAGATATTTTGATTTATGAATATACAAAACATTGAAAATGATGAAAAAAAAAATTATTCGAATTTTTTAAAGTTCTGTGATGTACATAAATTGTTTTATTACTTAATATTTTTTTATTGTGTATGCATAAGCTAACTATTTCTATTGTCGTTTCATATTCCTGAGTATCCTGCATAGTGACTGGTCCGGGACTACAGCCCCGAAAATTAATCAGCTCAGAGAAAACTAGAAGCATTTAAAGAGAAATATAGATACATAGTGACAGTAATATAACCTCAAATTTTAGTTGACTCTGTCAAAATAAACAGAAATAGAAAAACTGTGTAAAATAGTGTATATAGAACGATTAGTTTCAAATCAGAGGATTTATTCAAGACGGAGCAGACAGCCAGCGAACCAAGATGACAGACAACCAAGAACCATTGAACTTTTATTGCAATTAATTATTATCTCATATACAAATACATCTTGTTCTACTAAGTAATCATAACTAATTTTTAGGGACAAAAATTTTGAAACAAAGGGGTAATATAATGATGCAAAAATGCGTGATATTTAAAGATAAAATTTATTAATAAATTGCAAGTAAAGCATTCGTGAATAATGGAAGAATTACACAGAAGTTAAAGAGAATATTTGTCATTTAATTGTAAAATTAAATGACAGAAAAATAAACGTAAATAAAATAAATTAAAGAAAGTTTAACTTGTTTATAGAACAATTTCCTAAAAATATAAATGTAAAGTATTTAATCTTTTAAGCATATTTGATAACGTTGTCTCAAAAATATCCCCCAGCTAATTGATAAATGTGTCAGCTTCGAAGGCGTAAAGATAATTGTATATACTTTTAAAATTAATAGACTTGAACAATTAAGATTAAGTAATTATGCCTTTAACCACGAAATCCATTGTTTATTAAAAGAGATCAGAGAAAGCTGTTGTAATGAGTAACAAAATATTACGTGTCAAATTAAGTCCAGTCTGCTATATAAAGTCGTGCAAAACTATTTGGTTCACTAGACTGTGAACCAGAATAAAATGTAGTTAGCAGACTGGATTGTCTTTTAAAGGTTAGTAAAAATGTTAAATTTGTTTAATAGTTTATCTTATAAATTTTAGCAGAAAAGAGTTTAAAGAATTAAAAGATGTTTTCTAGTAAAGTAATTTTAATCACATTCACAAGTAAAATCGTGGTACAGTTTAAATAAATAAGAGGCAAAGTTTGAGATAAAATTTAGGTAAATGATTTGTATAAAATATTCTTAACATATAAAAAGAAATTAACTTATTCGTATAGATAACTTTGAAAATACAATTCTTCATTTGATATTTGATTGAATATTAAAAGTAAACGAAATAAGGGGAGATAACAGATTACACGACTGTTCATTTATGGCGCGTATACTATTGTCGGGTTTTGTATTATTGTTCGATTGATATCGCGAAATATTTGATGTATAACTATGATGGAAAAGTTATGTAATCTTTATTGTAACTATTGTAAATATATGACTAGACTGTGAACCAGAATAAAATGTAGTTAGCAGACTGGATTGTCTTTTAAAGGTCCCGTTGTCATGCCGAGTCCAAGCTAGTTCCCAAACAATGTAACATCTATGTGAGCAGTTCCCCGTAAAAAGAATCGATAAAACCATGAAAGAAAGACTACAACACGAATCTCAAAGTCGGGACCAAGTTCCCGCATAATACTGTGTCAATTTGTAACACAATATGCTGATATAAAGAAGATGCGATTGTCTATATATTTATTAAAAGTTCCTATCAATTTAAAGTACATTAGGCCATAAGAATCCTTGATGAATTCAAAATCTGGTAAAAAAAACAATTAATAATTGTTATATATATCTTTATGAAGAAGCTTAGCAAGATTTGCAATCAAAGTTAACGCACAACCCTTAAAACATTTAAACTGAACTCACAGCTTTGCAATATTTAAGATTTTCATTTTTTTTCGAACAGAGTACTTATTAACTATTGTAATGATATAGATTCTTTATTTTTTATGGATATTTCGAGGCTTTGAAATTGTTCGAGTTCAACTGAATACACGTTTTCTTTCGAAGTTTCTATTAATAATTCTGTCTAGTTATTGATATGGATTATTGGGGATTCATTTTTATTCACTTGGTATTTTGTTGAAATAAAACAGCTAGTTCACGTGATCAACAATATAACATTTGCCTTTCACTGTTTCTTTAAAGATTACAATTATTTACAGCACAAATGATTCATTAAAGGTAAATTTCCTTAATGATCCCGTAAATGATAAGTAAGAAACTCAATTAACATTATATATACTAAGTTATAACAATAAGTTAACCAATGTAAAAATAAGGTTTTTATAAGATGTAAAACACGTTTGCAGTATCATCTTACTTGGCCTGGTCTAGGTGTAGGAACAGTTGTCACCTCTGTCCAGAACGTATTGGCAGATGTCTGCTCTTTAAACGAACCCTCAAGCGTAGCATCAATACTTGATAGATTAAATGCGCATATTGCTGATGCTGGTGTTCCAGTTCTACAAAATCCACATCACTTTTATTATGGGAAATATGTTAACATCAAGGCCACATCACTTTTATTATGGGAAATATGATAACATCAAGGCCGATATTGCCTTGATTAATATATTATCTGTTGAGACCTGCCTAGATCGATGATGTCAGAAATAATTCTTTAAATGTTTGAGTCACAGTTCTTTTCAATACAAATTAATCACCATAAAAGTTGAGTACGACTCTTCAAAGCCCATTTCAAACATAAACTTTTAAAGGACGACAATATTATATAAAGAGTGATAAGAGATTGATTTTTTTTATAGCTATTCGACACGTTACGGACAAGCGAAAAATTATAAAACCAATGAAAGATACACAATTTATGTAAACTGATTTAATTACATATTTTATACAATGCGACAAATCGATTTAAGTTACCCTACTGCTTCCTACGAACGTACTTTAAAGCAAAATATCTTTTAGTATGACATATTAGAATGTATTTTACGGTAAATATGATACCATTAAGTTTTTGAAGGTTCAAATGTCAGAAATAATTCTTTAAATGTTTGAGTCACAGTTCTTTTTAATACAAATTAATCACCATGAAAGTTGAGTACGAGTCTCAAAAGCCCATTTCAAACATCCCCAAAATATACATTTCTATTCGAAATCACGAATTTGATTCGTTATTTCTTATTAGATACTTGATATAGAGTTTCAAGAATAAGTCTTAACAGATTTTGCAATATGTACTTACGAATTAAAATCGTTACAACATTTTTGTGGAAATTGTGATAATGTTTTGAAGAATTCGTATAATAACAGATTAAATTCGTGATAACGAGTGTCCGGAATGAGTAAGAACAGTATTTGTTATTATTACTTACAAATTGAATTCGTGTTTAACAGTCAGAACAATAATGGAATAACTGTTCTACGAATTGGTGATAAAGATTTCAATCTTTTTTAAATGATTGAAAGAATTCTTGGTCATAAAGTGGATTGCATATCGGAAACAGATGGAGCAATGCGTCATTGTAATCCGATTGCAATACACGTTCTGCGGTTTCGAAAGTTCATGCAACACTCAGTAACAAAGCACAAATATAGTCTGGCAGTGGGAAAAGTGTTCAAGCGATATCGGTATTGTATACAAATACTCGCTTACACTATCTATTGGGCTGTTTATGTCTGTTAATACTAAACTGCAGAATAAACATGTTTATGACGCTAACTTTGTTAGAGCGGAATGAAAGGAGGTGCAGATAAGTGCCAACAGTAGTTTGCCGATATTTAAATCTAAAAACATAAAGTCAGAAGATCCAACCAATGAAAAAAAAAGTCTAGGTAATCGAATACGTCTTGCGTCGACGGGGTCAGAGTCTCATGATATGCATTTGTATGATATACGTAAATGACACAGTATCCTCACGAGACAAATGCAGATGTGAATCAGGAAGATAGAATCTGACCTGCAGAGATATACAGGTGCCTATGTAATTTAACAAGCCCTTAATTGTCTAGTTTAGAAAATACAGATTGCTAATTGATACAGCTCTAGTTCGGCCCGAAAGAAGAAACTGTAATCATATTTTTTTTAAAGAAATTCAAAAGTAAATCTTAGTATTACAAAATGGAAACAAACAAAAAGGAACAGAAAAAATTGGTTAAGAGTAACAGTACAACATAAACTTTTAAAGGACGACAATATTATATAAAGAGTGATAAGAGATTGATTAATTTTGTATAGCTATTCGACACGTTACGTACAAGCGAAAATTATAAAACCATTGAAAGATACACAATTTATGTAAACTGATTTAATTACATATTTTATACCATGCGACAAATCGATTTATGTTACCCCTACTGCTTCTTACGAATGTACTTTAAAGCAAAATATCTTTTAGTATGCCATATTGGAATGTATTTTACGGTAAATATGATACCATTAAGTTTTTGAAGGTTCAAACCGAACCACAAATTCAGTTTCAAAATCTAACGCGTTATGGGTTATATTTCCAAAAGCGTACACTTAATCGTTCCGACAGGTTTCAACGTGCTAATTAACGATGGAAATTCACTCAATGAAGTAACGTTACGTTATTTTAATTTGGTTGCATGAACAATAAGAATATCCGTTTACCTTTAGTTTCTTAAAATGCAAATTACATGTAAGAAATATGAGCTTTGTATGAACTAACATGTAATGTCAAAGTTAGATTCCAAAGCAAGAGTTTGATACTCGAGAGTAATGATTAACCAAACTAAACGTTATAGTTAAACTTTTGAACTCAGATCTCATAAAATTTTTAGTAGATATCAAGTTGATAAAAATCAGTCAGTCTGCAGTCATAAGAATGTTTTTAGAAGATCTTTAATATTATTATGTTCTAAAAGCAGAGGGGGAATCTAAAAAAGCGGGGGAAAAAAAGACAATTAATGGACAATAAAAAACACAAGTAGAAGAAAAACACTCAGTACAATGGTTTATGGAAACATACGGTAAGTCCAATAATTATCAAAGGTACCAAGATTATAATTTAGTACGCCAGACGCGCGTTTCGCCCAACACAGTTTACTAATATAAACAAAATACTGAAGATAATAAATAAACACCATGAAACAAAACAAAATTCTGACTAATTGTAAGTGATTGTTCATCGTGTGGGTCTTGTGGGTTTTTTTTGGGGCGTTAACCTTGTGAATTTAGGAATAAGGCTATTAAACGGAGACAGCTTTTGAAGAAAATTACGGTGTTGGAGTCTTTTAGATGACTGCAGCAACATACAAGCTATGGGTACCATTGACAATCTATGTACTCACGTGGTTATAAATACACCATAGAACACTTTGTCTTTCATTACAACGTCTTCTGGAAACAAAAACAACTATATTGTAATCCATTTAAAAAAATGTGGTCGTCTTTTTACAATTTTAAATAAAGAGTATATTGAGCAGATCCCATTATCAACCGGTATTGTTTCTAATTTGAATAGATATTTAGATCAGTAAAAGTAGTGACATATATACAAATACATATGTGTATATATGCCTCTGTTAAAAGTAACATAACAAACTATTTATCAAATTGCGATTATTATTTACAGCGCACTGTATATTTATATATGGAGTGAATGAATTGACTGTGACAATGACTGCACTGTCAATAATTCTAACCAAAATATTGACATATTTTAAGATAACAATAGCGAAACTTTATACATGGTGAACACCGTTGTTGAAATGTATATCCTCCTTGAAAAAGTTATTGAGGATTGTCATTTTGTGAAGTTTGTTTTCATGATGAGTTAAACTGCGTTTTCTTAGTTTCACTTAAAATGAACAATAATGAAAAAATCTGGCAGTCATTTTCAACAATCAATATTGACATTTTTAGCATTTAGATTAGTTCTCTTTATATTATGGTTTGTAACACATTGGACAACAAATTGCTTGTACAATTCAGTTTGTATTGTTTACATCTGTGGTTATATGACATTGGTCATTTTAAGATAGACTGAAATATATTTCCAAAAGTAAACCGTGTTAACGTTGCGACAAAAAAAGGAAGGAAGGCAAAATACACCACATGATAGAAAAATTTCGAATGAAATTGTAAGGAAAAAGATACATTAAGACACAGGTGTTATAATAGTTAAACACTTTTTATGCTTAACTATTCATACATACGTATAGAGTCGAACCTCACTGGAATGTCTCCTGGAATCAAACAATCAAGCCGCGCTTTTTGATAGCTTGTCCATTTATTTCTTAAAAGTGAGTTACCTCCAATGTCATGCTAAATGATACAATAAATGTAGCACACAAAACAAAATTAATTCGATAATTTGTATTATAATTGACAGACAAATACTAGTAAACAAATCAAGAAAGGTGTATACAAAACAGAATTGTTTAACATACACTATAAAATTGAGAATGAAAATGGGGAATGTGTCAAAGAGACAACAACCCGACCAAATAAAAAACAACAGCAGAGGGTCACCAACAGGTCTTCAATGTAGCGAGAAATTCCCGCACCCGGAGGCGTCCTTCAGCTGGCCCCTAAACAAATATATACTAGTCCAGTGATAATGAACGCCATACTAATTTCCAAATTGTACACAAGAAACTAAAATTAAAATAATACAAGACTAACAAAGGCCAGAGGCTCCTGACTTGGGACAGGCGCAAAAATGCGGCGGGGTTAAACATGTTTGTGAGATCTCAACCCTCCCCCTATACCTCTAACCAATGTAGTAAAGTAAACGCATAACAATACGCACATTAAAATTCAGTTCAAGAGAAATCCGAGTCTGATGTCAGAAGATGTAACCAAAGAAAATAAACAAAATGACAATAATACATAAATAACAACAGACTACTAGCATGTTTATTATTCAACTCAGTGGTATGCCTAAATAGTTTTGTTCTCACTCCACCCCTTCCAAAGAAGAATAACCCATGTGTCACAAATTCAAGAATTATTTTTGTCTTCTGTCTGTATCAGTCGGTTATGTATCCGAATGTAGTATTCAACTGTTTATTGACGCAAACAAGTTGTTACATCATTGATGATTGTTCTCGATCAAATTGTACAGTATGCTAAAATTTTAATTCATTGTCTTTTTATTGTTTTGCTCCAATTCACCAGTCTAACATATGCTTCGATATATAAATATTTAATAAAATAGCTTGGACAAAATATCGTTACAAATTGTATACATACCTTGCAAACTTTTGCTACTCGTGAATATATTTTCTTCTCTGATGGATCAGTTTCTACTGCAGTTTCACGGAAGAAAATGAACACCCGATCATCAACATCAAATGAACCAACAAATTGTGGATCTATTATAAATGATAGAATGAAATTCAATGGTAAATTGTTCAAACTTTTGAATGTGTCTTTACCTAGATTTACCAAAACAATTTAATTTGGTGGAGCGTGAAACGTGAGACATTTTGGGGTTGCAATATTTCAGTCAATAAAAAATGGCCATTATCACACAGTTGAAATATCTGTAAATTCAGCTCTTTAAAAACATTTTTTACATCTTTATTGTTAAGTCTTCTACTTTTCAACTCGATAATCTCAGTCAAATACTCGAAATAGCATCATGTCCATTAAAATTTTATACAGATTATATTGCTATTTGTAGTTGCATACTTTCATTTGAAGCGCATAAGACATATTGGACGATCTATCATTGCACAAATTAAATTTGTGATCTTTTAAAACATCTACCTCTAAGCTTCTATTCCGAATTTATAGATGAAATATAGATATATTTTTATTATTTTCAGATGATATAATTTATACATAAAAAGCATATATTACCAATAAATAAACTTTTTTCCTCTTACCTTTCATCCACTTTTCACTTATTACACCTTTCATATAATCAGTTGTACCTGGTATTGGTCTTTGAATTGTAGACTCTGAGTGCGACGTCGAAGCATAATACATTATGTTTCCACCAGCTGGACTGTCTAATAAAAAAAATGTTGCACTTAATAACATGATTTCACAAGTAATGTTTAGTGAAACACGGAAGTATTTTCAGTTAAAGAGGAATGCAATTTTTTATAGCATTTTCACAAACGTTTGAGAACTGAATATAATTGGGTGGGTGAGGTTTTAAATGAAAATTGAACAAAAATACACAAAACAACTCTCTACAAGAGACCAACAGACACAGAAATTACCAACAGTAGGTCTTCGTACAACATTCATCAATAAGAAACACATATAGTCTCTTATTGTTTATAATGGAATTTTTCCTTACTTACATTTTGTATTCGGAGTTTGTATCTCCCAATTACAACAATATTCCAGAGCTTGCATTGTCTATCGCGTTTCCATTGATGGAAGCACTATTAAATTTATTTTAGAATTAGGGTTATCCTAACATGTTGATGGTAACCTAATCTAGACAGAAACATCAATATACTAGTCAGTCATGTTGAATCTTTCAATCAATTTTCAGAGTGATTTACTGTTGTAAATTTATTAATATTTAGACAATCCGATTGCGGCCAGGTCAGTACCTTCTGGAGTTTTTCATACAACTCAGTATATATGATGATGAGAAGTCAATTAAAAGATAAATACAAAATACTAAATCTGTATTGATTGTAAGTGAATTTTCGTAACAATACTGAATCAACTGCACAAGATGAATCGACAAATGAACGAATGAATTACTTAAAATTGTATTGCTTTCTAAGAACTTTTGTCCTCTGAATTACTACTTTAGATAAAAATTTGTTTACTAGTGAGGGTTGCTGCTTACAAAGACGTTTTTAAACCAAGAACTTCCAGAGATAAACTTGAAATCATCTCTTAAAATTTTTACGGACACGATCATAAATTGATTTCAGTTTGTTTAGTTTGTATAATGTTTTTTTATCCTTTCGGTCGTATATGCATAACTGATACAAAACAATAACAATCTCTTTTCGTGACATTGTCTTTCAGAAAAGGTGAATGTCAAAGATATCAGTACGTCTTTCACAACTTAACAAAAGGAATTAAATTAAACAAGTTGATACCGTGTGCATCATATGTGTGAAACACATATGATGATTAATTAATTAAAACATAATTACTAAAATATTATATGCATTTTGCAATAAAACTGTGCATACGAATTTGACACTTTTAATTCGTAAGTATAATGAATATTCCACCGTAATTGAATACAGCTGTTAATATTGTATGAACTATCATCCTTGTGCATGCAATACAGAGAGATTTTATAGTTCATGTATGTGCCTGTTGCTCGATAGATTACCTTAGCTGTATATAGCAAAACATTAAGGAATGTTTGGTCTCAAATGCTCTTTAACTTCGTTCTTTAATTGGCATTTTGAACTTTAAATTTGTTGATTTGTTCGTCACTGATGAGTCTTTTGTAGACTAATTGCGCGTCTGGCGAAAATACAAAATGTTATTCCTGGTATCTATAATGAGTACATATCTTAAAGCATTAAAAAAAATGTTTACAATCATGGAATCCGATATAAAATATTTAATGAAATAACACAACAACGAGAGCTCCAGTGTTCAGGTGTGAAGTGATCAATGCATAATCATAATACTTTTTTTCAGTTGTTTATCAGTCCGTCATTTATCTTTTAAACTGCCTTTTCTGTAGGTAACATAAACTTACTAGCATATAAAGCTGTAAAATTATCAAACGGATCGTTGGAACAAGGAACAACGGAACTGCTAAACGTCGTGTCCGTTGTATTAAGTTCAAAACCTTTTGCGGAATTTGCGTTTGTTCCACACAAAATCATCGTGTCTGCACTCTTCTTCGTAATGAATTTTATGTGATTTTGACAATAGGGTGTCTGAAACATAAACAAGCACAAAATGTAAACACAGAAATAGTATACCCCTGTGTACTTGTTTTTCCATTAATATCAATGCAACCTGTAAAGAGGAAATGCGCTTACGAAACCTACAAACGGACACATAGACGATCGACTGACTGACGGATGGACATTATTTGTCCTATATACCCTAAAACTATGGTCATCCGGTGGATAAAATATATCGTACAGTTAACACTGGTTCAGACGTACTTATAATAATTATAATTATTTCTTTGACTGCATCCTTAATCAATTTGTAAGATTCGCAACTATAGATCAATGTGGCTGATCTGCAATATCCCATCTTCATGCCCTATATATCATTTACTGTGTTAAGACGCTAGATAAACACTGACGAAGAAAGCTAATATCCGACCACCGATTTAAATTCCGTGAAAGAAATTAAGAACAGACTTTTTTAAAAGACATTGTATGATGCATATGTGCATTTTATCTGATATATTTGTAATACGCTTTCAGTAACGTTTAATTATTTCAGTATATATTTATTTAAAAGGATGTGTATGTAAATACATTTTTTGACAAATATGTTTTATTTGTTTAAGGTTTGCAAGATGAATTATGCAGTTTATGTTTCACAGATGATATCGGATATGTTCCTTACGCCGTAACTACGATCCCTTCTTTTTCATAAATGTGACTTATCGAATTAGACTATTTATCGGATTTGTTATAACATGAGCAACACCACGGGTGCCACGTGTGGAGCAGGATCTGCTTACCCTTCCTGAGCACCTGAGATCACCCCTTGTTTTTGGTGGGGTGTTTGTTACTTATTTATTAGTTTTATATGATGTGTCATGTGTACTATTGATTGTCTGTTTGTCTTTTTCATTTTTAGCCATGGCGTTCTCATGTTCGATTTATGACTTTGACTGTCCCTCTGGTATCTTTTGTCCTTCTTTTATGTGTAAATCATGTTTTTAAAAACGGAGAATAAAACGTATCCCAATCCATGAAAATGCATTAATCACAAGATAAATAAACACTTAGTGTTCATGATGAGGAGTAATTTAAAACAAGACAAAGAGCAGATTTGATATAGAGATAGTGAACCTTCGGCTAAGATTTAATTTAAGTCAGATATGAGAATATACAGGGAGAAATTTGAATGTGATAAATACTATTGATATCGCAACTCACACTGACCTGTGCTGAACATAACAATTGTAAATTTACTATTGGTTTCGAATTACATTGAAATGACTTGTTTTCTATCCACCACATGTATTCGTATAGAATGATTTAACAATTAACCTATTTGTTATTTTATAATTTGAACCTCCCTAATATGTCTGTTTAACATGCAGTAGGAATTCGTATGACCAACATGCGAAGGTGTTTATAAATGGACAATAAATATGTATATGTAAGTCTCATTTGACTTTTAATTGGCTTTCAATAAATATTTTTAACACAAGTGACCCAATACATGTACACGCAGATCATGAGGATCTTAATTGCTTTATTTTTGATTATCGAAAGGAAGCAAAACACAAACAAGCAAGTAAAGCAAAAGTGTTTGCCTCTAGTATATAATTAATAAAACTCACCCTAGGATGTGAAAGAGTACAGTAATTTAGCTTATCTGCTTCCGGTAGAAAATCAATATTTCTCTGAAAAGAAACACAAACACAAAACAATTTTATAAAACGAAATAGAATGAAAGATTCTACCAGTGGCTTAATTGGTTGAATGAAAAGGAGTCATTTTTTAACTTACAAAACCAATTGTATTTGCTTTTTGAAAAGCTGACTAAAATCATTTAAAACGGCGTGGAATATTATTTTGTAGCTATTTATACTGTGAATTTATGATTACTGCACATTCAAATGAGACTTTTAACGGTTTTGGTGGTGCATAACTGGCAAGTGAAATTGAAAAAAAAATCAATTACAAATAAGTGCATGGAACTGTTTATGCTTGTTTTGTTTTGTATTGGTATTGGCTGCACACGTGTATATAAATAGTTCATGATATTGTTTACAATGTGTTTTGTGCTTATTTTCTGAGATTGTAAAACATTTGTTTTTTTATAAGAATTCATAATCTATTATGCAGCTTGTGATACTTACAGAGTTGACAGGATATACAACGTCTGATAGTTCTATTATGCTTAGAGTGTTCCTGAATCAAAGGAAACAGTAATAAGACAACTACTTCTATTCAACATGGTATGCCTTATTGAGGACATAGCAGGAGGTATTTATTCAAGTTAATTATTTAATTATTTAATCTGTTTAAAAGTTAAATAGCACAAAAGGGAAATTATTGACATCAAAGTAAACAAAACAGACATAATAAGTAAAATTGACGAAAAATTAGGAAACAGCAGTCAACACAGTGTAATAATGTCGATTACCGTAAAACTGACGGCCTAATCAATTTACCAAAAAATGAACAAAAAAAATATGTTACACAGCAAGAAAGGACAACCACTAAATTACATGCTCTTGACTTGGAACAAAATATACATACTAAATGTGACAGGGTTGAACATATGAACGGGATCCCTACCCTTTCTTAAACTGGTACAGTGGTGTAGCAGTTCAACATAAGAACAAACTATGAAAAATAGATGGAAATGAATAGAAATAATCGAACAAAAACATAGAATTGACGTGGCTGGTAATTATACATCCCCCAAAAAGACACCAAGTACAGATCTGACAGCTAGTTAAAAGCTTATAACAACTAATAAAACAAAGTGCATCTAATACTTAATTATCAATTAGTACACATTTAACAACCAATGAATTTAGTGTAAAGATGTCATAATCAGTCATTGATTAAATTATCGTGTGCAATGTCAAGATACAAGTATCGACATATTGTATACATTATTTATTGAGTAGACAAAAAACGTCCGAAACCTAAATCTATACTTCAAGATAATAATGTATTATGTGTGAAGTTGAAACGGAACATTCATCAAGAAGGTAATGGTACATAAACTTTGAAAGACAAAGGACGAAACGTTATTTGAAATAACCCTGGTTCATTAACAATGTCGAACTCGAAGGTAAGTTCAAAAGGAAAAAAAATCAAAAACTGACAAAATCAAACGGTATAAACAAATGGAACAAATAAAGACAACTATCAAGTTTCTGACTTAGTGCATGCTAAATAAACCTGGCGTCAGTGTCTTTTATGATTCAAAAGTCTTGTGATTTCAATTAACAGTTTTCATGCAAGAATATTAGTTTAGCTTTTTTCAATCTAATGCGATCTGAATCAAAACATTTGAAATGCCCATAACGATTTCCTAATATGTCTAAAAAAAAAAGAAAACATAATTGAACAATGAACGGTACCAATTACTCATCCTAGATGCATCAACAATTTTATAATTTAGTGCTTCAGAATCGGTTGTTGACTAACAAAAATCGATATCCTCAGTATAAACGATCGAATCAAAATATTGACAATGTCAAATCACATTTAAATATCAAGCATTTCGAAATATTGTGGCAAATACAGTTATTGAAACTGTGATTGGTTTTAAACACATTATGTTTAAAATAAATTAACATTTTGAAAACAGCTAATTTACATAAAAAGAACTTATAAATGATATTTCATTTCAACACAAAAGTTTTCATTATTGGGCTAGTGAATCCAATTAGCATTGGTATCAATCGACGTAGTTATTATTTTAACTTATTTAAGATACCAGGATTATAATATGAAACATAGTGTGTGTCGTCCACATATATATATATAGCATCATTAATGACGCTGGAACCGAACAAAGATCAACTCGAATATAACATGCAGAGTATTTGAAAATCGAAATATACGGAGAATGTGCCTTTGGGTCAGAGAATCTCTAGCATTGAAATATGCATCTGTGAATGTACGAATTGTTATCATTGTAACATTTGGTTGAAGTAAACTAAAGTAAGACAAGAGTGCACACGCTGAAATGTCTTTACTTATCATTGATATTGTGTTGATAGCCCTCCATATAAAGCTTCACAACTAACACATAAACTTAACATGATCCAAGAAAATGAGGTCAAAGTCATATAGACCAAACAAGAAATATACGTACACTTTAAAATCTTTCAATACACTTTATATAGTTGACATATCGCTTATAGTTTCTAACACTGACAAATTAACCATTAATGAGACCAAGGTCAGATAAACTATGCCAGGCAGACACGTACAACTTGCATTTCTTCCATACACCAAATTTATATTGCTGATTGTTTAGGAAAAACATACCAAAACACAAAAACTTAACACTGAGCAATGAACCATGAAAATTAGGTCAAGGTCAAATACAACTTGCGCGACGGTCATGTACATAATTTAATATTTCCATACACCATCTATAGTTGATCTATTACGTATAATATTAGATAAAAAAAGACCAAAACTCAAAAACCTAATTTTGACCACTGAACAATGAAAATGAGGTCAAGGTCAGGTGATACCTACTAGCTAAATATGTACACCTTACAATCATTCTATACATCACATATAGTAGACCGATTGCATACAGTATAAGAAAAACAGACCAAAACACAAAAACTTAACTATAACCACTAAACGATGAAAATGATGTCAAGGTCAGATGACACCTGCCAGTTGGACATGTACACCTTACAGTCCTTCCAAACACCAAATATATTAGACCTATTGCTTATAGTATCTGAGACAAAGACTTGACCACCAAAACTAAACCTTGTCCACTGATCCATGGAATGATGTCGAGGTCAAGTGAAAACTGTCTGATGGGCATTATAACCTTGCAAGGTACGCACATACCAAATATAGTTATCCTATCAACAAAAACAACAAGCGTTTAAGAAGTTAACCAACGCCGCAGCTGCCGGATCACTATCTCTTGGTGAGGTTTGTGCGACAAAATTCGCCGGATCGAAAACAAACGGAAAGAAAAAATAAACATTTTGTTTATATTTACTTAGGGTATAACTCATAAATGGCAAAAGCCATCCTCTTTTGCACTAGATGTGTGGTTTTTTGGTAATTAGAATTATGCATAAGATTTATAAAATTAGGTTGAATCCAACTAATGTAAGAAAACGGAAAAGAAAACATTGTTAGAGAACGGAAACAAATTATAGGTACGAATAGAAAAATAAAATTAATTGTTCATTTAGGAACACATAATTATGTACCCGTGTTAACTTAGTAAAAATAAGCGTTAAATTTTTATATTTAAAAGTTATCTTTTTATCTGCTCGTTTTATATCAAATATTTAAAAAACGAGGCTTCTTTATTCTACATAGGCAAGATGTATAGGGAGAGGGTTTGAGATCTAACAAAATTTGTTTAACACAGCCGCATTTTTGCGTCTGTGCCAAGTCAGGAGTCTGATGTTTGTTAGTCTTGAATGCAGGTCTTTTTTAATTTTGATAAATTTATATGTTTTTAGAGTTAATGAGTATGATGTCCATTTTCACTGAGAAGGTACACACTTTAAATAAGGGGCAAGCTTAGGACTACCTCTGGGTGTGGGATTTTCTCTTGGCGTTGAAGACCCATTGGGGGCCTTCAGCTGTTGTCTGCTTTTTGGTCAGTGTGTTGTCTCTTTGACATATTCCCCATTTCAATTCTCAATTTTATTCATATTGCATAAGTGGAAACATTATGTAACTTAATCATTTGTTAATCGATAGGTAACACGTTGGAATTATCTATACATTACAGCTGCGACTGTCCTTCTGTATTAAATCAATGTACTTTTATATTAATCCGGGGATATAATTTTTGGCAAAATAATAACTTAAAGGAAAGATCTTGAAATTTGTCAGATTTTATCAATCAAATGATTACACAAATATATTTATTCTGCAAGAAGTTGGATTGTGATAAAGTCGACGTATTTGAGCTAATACCTGACAGTAGGTTATTATGGATAGTCCAAAGCGTTTTCCGTGTAACAGCAACCTACGGATTAATCATGTAGTAGTTGCAAGTGTACCTTAACATGAAAAAAGAGGGACACCTTCCCTCTACCAGACTAGGATTTAATAATAATATAAAAAACTGCACGTGAATTCGTATTTATACCCCCAGTACAGTTCGACAGATGTCCAGCTTTTTAACAGGAGAAGTCAAGGGATGTACATATGCTCCTGTAAACTCTTGGAATGACAAAACGAAAGGAGGTTGATAAATAATGTAATAGCTACACCGAAGTAAAGTTAAATTTCACAATTGTATTCCAGTAAGATAAACATGTGCAATAAGCACAGATATAATATCATCCTTAATCTACAATATATAACAAGTGAAAAAGTGCTGTTGAATGCATTTTCACTTACATTTGTCCTACGAAAAGTTTCTGTAACTCTGAATCGATCAGCATGTATCGGTTATAACTAGCATCAGTTGATGTAACCAATGCTGAAACGAATAAATGTTACAATCATTATATCCTGTCGATACTTTTATTGAAGCATTTCATATGATCATGCGTTTCTCTGAATGATAAATTAAATAAATTTTGTAATGTGTAGTGAAAGTAAATTCATTCTGGTAAAGCAATGCTTTTTAAAATTTACTACAGTTAATTCATAATGTTTGAGGAACTTTTTTATAACAAGAACAGCGATATAATCTTTGACGTATAAATAACAAATCTCAATTTATATTTACAGTAATAAATCGTTTTATATTTAATAAAATCGTAATTAGCATCTTAACATGAACATATTTCTTATCTATAGCGAATTATTGTTGTTTTACACTTAAACTTCATTCCGAATAAAACTGCCTGCTATGATTGTTTGGGAGTGTGAAAAGTCTCATATTATATAACTAATTCTACAATATCATTCATAAATACCTACAAAATTTTTAAATGAAATGCATGTTTTTTTTTATTTTAACAACAGAGACAACGTTTTAACATTTTTTTGTTATTATTAAAATGTAGGCATCTTAAATATGATATCACTCTGTTTTGATGTTTATGTAATGACTGTAAATATTATACTTAAAATTGATACACGAATATTTGACTGTTTAACTTTTGTATGACCAACAAAGATTGTATAGCACGTTAACGTGTACAGTTCATATTTCTCATTTCAATGACCTATAAAGAGGTCTGCTTTTCATTAAGGAGATCCCAAAAAAACGAAAGTGCAAAACAGTACCTCAAAACCAAACACAAAACAAACTAAAATAAATAATACAAACAAACAAACAAAAATACTTCAGCTATGTTGACACTTGATGAGACTTCCTAAGTCTCTACAGAGTTTAATTGTTTTCTGTAATGATCGACATCAGCTTCTGATAAATGATAAATTATTTAATACACAATTATAATAATCTTATTATATCATCTCTTTTCTCAAAATGGAACAAACGAAAAAAAACCCAAACAAACATGTAGAACATAATATTTAAATGTATCAAGAATCGTAGAATATTCTAGCATATACAACTTAAAAAAAGGTTCAAAACTCTATTCATTTACAATCGGTTGCTTGTATAACTTGAATACGCAAGTTCATACTCAATGAAGTTGAATAATATGTGAACAAACTCAAGGGATAAACTACAAGTTTAAAAACTTATTTAGAACTTCGACTAATTCAAATGGCGTTTATTGGGTCAAACATTTAGACTAAATTTGAATTTAGCGTGTGTAATTATACAGGTTAAATCGAACATAACCTGTCAACACCATTTGGATCTACATTTTGTAAATAACGACCATTGTATTTAGCTTGACCATGGCAATTAAATCCGTCTTTGCTTTTTATGTCTTGTATTTACTTAAATAATATTTAATTACAAAATACCTGGAAATATCAGGTTATATGATTTTATGAGGTTGCCATTCTGTACTGAGCAATTGTATAGCCCTTCATCGCTTATTTGGGCGTTCACAACTCGTAAATCGAAATTTCCTTTACTTTGGTCGCCAGTAACAAATAAACGATTTTCCAGATCTTCAGGTAATTCTGTGTTGATATTTCCTGATTCTGCATACAGTGCGCCATTTTGTTGTGGTCCATTCCAAACCACTGAAGTGCCTTCCGTTGAAGCAATACTGCAGTCTAGTAAAACGGAAGTTCCTTGAATTTCATACCTAGGTATTATGCTACACACGGAGTAACCTGAAAAATATAACTTTTATTTCAGTACAGCAGTGAACAAACTAAAAGTTACAAAAAAATATTAATCGTGTCTCATTGACTATTGCGTTTTATTTGCACCGAGACCCTATTCTATATACAATGTGTTTGTTTGTATTTCAAGAGTAATTTCACTGTCTTTGATTAGGGATTTTCCGTTTTGAATTTTCCTCGGAGTTCATTATTTTTATGATTTTACTGTTTGTTTAGTGTTTTTTTTTTTAATTATTTAATGTCTGCGTTGTCTTTAACGTTAATGGTTTCGTCAATCATTTGTTCAAATTAAACGGGTTTTTATTGTTTTGCTCGGTAACCTTTTTAAAGGGTGAAACCACAGAAAGACACCAGTGGTGTATAAAAAAAGTAATGTTTTAAAATTAAAACAGAGGCATTTCAAATTCGCATTGTGTTATGCTTTTATACCTAGTTCTTTTCATTGAACAGAAATAAAACGATGGTGTAACTTGTGGTTGAGGAATAAGTTGACTCCTTCGATCACCTAAATCCCTCTGATGTCTGGTAGTTTTCTTTTTAGCGCAATCTTTAGTTTCATGTAAAGTCGTGTTGGAGGTTTGAAAAACAATTATTATAATGTGTGGGATATAAAACCCCATTCCTGGTACAGTAAAATTTTTGGAACTATGGGTTAAAATTGTGATAACAGTTTAAAGTAATTTGTTTGATTGAAATCCTAACGAACGAGTATGGAAATATAGATGTAGGACTCAAATATGTGGTGGTTTCTTAATCTATAGCAGATTCCTAATCTATAGAAAATAGGACGTCATGCCATCCCAGATCTATGGCAGATTATTAACAATCCTAATCTATGGCAAGTTTTGTAATTTCCTAATCTATGGCGAATTTTTGTTGATACCTCCCCTAAAATGGAAAATGGCTGTGCCCATGAACAAAAATTTGTAGCAGTACATTTTGAGATATTGTAGATATTACGGAGATGTAGTCTTTAAAAAGTGGTACCGTTACAGATGATTTTGTTTCAATGAATTGACATAACTATATACAAAAATATAATGTCTCGTCTATATTAGGCAATATTAGCCCATATCCATGCACCGCAAATGAGCTGAGCACAACGATAGATAACATAACCGTTACGAGTAATGAAGTATTTATTTTTACTTTTCTATATTTATTACAAGAAACAAAGACAAATATATACAGTCCCTGGCATCATCTAGGGTTTTTTCTATAAACATATAACCAGTGGTATTATAACAATTCTCAACACAAAAGAAAACTACATCATACATGTACATGTAGTGCAGTACCAGTACAAACTATAAAATTGGATTATTTTTTATCCAACATGGCATCACAAGAACAATTTGATGATTTGAAGACCCTTATTACGGGAATAAATAAGAAAGTTACTGTATTTTCTACACATTTGAATAAATTTGAACGCAACCTGACAAGTATGATAAACGAGGTGAAGGCTGATGTAAATGTGATCAATGTTGAGTACGAAACCTCCCACAAAGAGCTTAACACTCTTCGTAATGATTTCACAGAGCTCGAAAGAGGTGTTGAAGGTATGGATGCACAGATTCAATTCATAGAGAATGATAAACTTGAAAAACAAAAAATAAAGTTACAAAAGCAAATTGATGACCTTAAAGAGCAAGCTGTTCTACTAGAAAAACATGATAGGAAGTATAACATACTGATATACGGTATAGATGACACTAAACACGATGAGAATGTATATGCTATTACAAGAAAACTCTTCAGTGAAGACATGCATATTGACGACAGAAAAGCTATTGCTATATCCATTGCAAATGCACATAGAGTCTCTACACATTGGAAAGGTCCAAAGCCTATCATAGTTCGTTTCCTGCATGTTGGGGATAAGCAACTTATCATGTCCAACGCACACAACTTAAAAGGGAAAAAATACGCATACTTGATGATCTGCCAATTTCAATGAAGGAGGAGAGATTTTTACTTTCGTACAATGCATAAAAAATAAGAAAAAGGGAAAACTACAAACAAGAATTCGCGCAAAGGAGCCCACATGACATAAGAGACTCGTAAAAATAAATCAGAAGATGGTCTACATGGGGATAACTGTTGTATTGCAGTTTTATATACTTGTATATATACTATTCTAAGATAAAAACTGGTTACTATATAAAGTGTCATATATATAATACTATTGAGTATACAAATTAACTAAGAATATAAGAAGATATAAATTTAATAATGAATTCTAGAAAACATAATATATTACATTGAAACAAGAATTTTGAATTGTTTAGATTTCTATTTACAGGCTTTAGTTTAATAGTGCATGTAGTAAGTATAGAAAAAAAAAGACTTGTTGCTTTTTCATTTGGCTTACATTTTATTTTAAGTTTTGCTTCTTTATTTTTGCTCTATTTTATTTGATATATAGCTTTTTTTCTTGGCTATTATTGTCATGTTGAATAAATGCATGCTTTATACGTTCAGGTATTTCACATCCAATTTTTTATGGCGATATTCTTCATAAAGCACAGAGGTGTCAGTATTCACCTCAAAAACTAACAAAACCTTTGAATAGACTTATTCAGAAGGGATATAGTTTAAAGATTGCATATTTTTGCGTTAATATTGATTCACTTATAGGGTCTTTGCATCGGAACTAAACACATTTATTCAAAAACCAAGAGGTATAGGGTGAGGGTTGAGATATCACAAACATGTTTAACCCCGCCGCATTTTTGCTCCTGTCCCAAGTCAGGAGCCTCTGGCCTTTGTTAGTCTTGTATTATTTTAATTTTAGTTTCTTGTGTATAATTTGGAAATTAGTATGGCGTTCATTATCACTGAACTAGTACATATTTGTTTAGGGGCCAGCTGAAGGTCGCGTCCGGGTGCGGGAATTTCTCGCCACATTGAATACCTGTTGGTGACCTTCTGCTGTTGTTTTTTTCTATGGTCGGGTTGTTGTCTCTTTGGCACATTCCCCATTTCCATTCTCAATTTTATGCTTTAGCTTACATATAGGTATTATATGTTATAATGTGATTTTTTTTTTGCTTTTTCGTTCCGCATTTTGTGTTCAGGTGTTTATGTATCTAGAGACAATGCATGCTTTAGTCTATTTCAATGTGTGTGAATTTATAAGATCACCTTAAGAAGTGTATATATAAACAATTGGAGGATGTGCGGGTGCTTTTTTTTTAATACCTTTAAGACTCTACATTTCTTAAAAATAAACATTAAGATTGAAATAAAACATGTACATTTTGTACCTTCAATACTCAAAAGGGATTGAAATTTATACCTTAAGGTGAGCTTTATAAAATAAATATTTAGTTTTTGATCTCAATTATAGTAAATTAACAAATTGTGAATGCTTATTTAAATCCAAAGATGCAAAGTGACACCTAACATGTTGTAGTGATGTGATATAAACATAAGACAAACTTGACCAGATCAGATAAGGAATCACACAACAATGGACATTAAGTGGTTTTAATGTGCTTCTTGTGTGATCTCTTCTCTTTTGTCTAAACAATTATTTAATGTTTAAACTTAATTTATTGATTATAAGTTTGCAAGAAATGCTGTTTAAATATTGAGATGTAGTACATATTATTATGCAGATCAGTACAAAACTTAGTCTGGCCTAATTTTGATCTCAAAACAAATTGAGTTATCTCCCCTAGAACACATTTAAATCTACATTAAGATAAGAAATATTTTAGTTTCATATTATATGTTTTAAATGGGTTTCTTTTTCTTTTTTGTTTGTTTATTTCATGTATATATTTATTACAAAACATGGATTTCTGGTATTTGGCATATATATATATGAATATTTTTTTCAGGACGTGAAATATTATGAACTCAGTGCTGATGTCTCGCATGAACTATTTTTTCCTTTGTTTTTACAAATATCATACTTCACAATAAAGAACAAATATCATGATGGGAGGAAAAAAAATTAAAAACTATCCTATAATTGTCAAGGACTTCACATGAAGGAAAAACGGGGAGATATTTCTATTATCTTAATTCAAAAGATTTAAATATATATTGTCTCCAGGATACACACTTTATAGAACAAGATGAAGTTTTGATAAAAAAACCAATGGAAAGGCCATGGTGTTTTCAATTCATTTGCTTAAAACAAACGAGGAGCTATACTGTTTAAATATAATTTTGACTATACAATACACAAAGTTAAAAAAAAAGATGGAGACGGCAATCTGGTGGCATTGGATCTTAATATTGAAGACAAGAGATTAACTCTGATAAATGTTAATGGGCCAGATATTGATACTCCCTGCTTCTATGACAAATTAACAGAAATTATGGATTTCTTTGGAAATCAGCTCTGTATTATTTGTTGGGACTTTAATCTTGTTCAAAATGTCAACCTTGATACCCATACCTATATAAATATAAACAATCCAAGATCTAGAGAGAACATTTTAGAAATTAAAGAATATAAGAATCTTGTCGACCCATTCAGAGAAATATACCCTGATGTTAAAAGGTTTACACGGAGAAGGAAAGACCCTTTTAAACAATCTAGATTATATTTCTTTTTGATTTCTAAAAGCCTTATAGATGACATTTGTGAAGTAAACATTGGTAATAGTTACAGGTCAGATCATTCACCAGTGATTTTGACTTTAAAAATAAATGAATTCATAAAAGGCAGAGTCCTCTGGAAGTTTAATAACTCTCTCCTTCAAGATCCTGAATATGTAAAACTAAGAAAACAACAAATTACTACCACAGTTGAGCAATATAAAATGCCAGTGCATGAGGGGATGCTTTACATAGTATTGATAATTTAGATATTGATTTTTCAAATAATGATCAATCATTGTTGGAGACCCTTCTCCTTGAGAGTAGAGGTAAGATTATTTCTTATTCCACATTTATAAAAAGAGAGAGGACAAAACAGGAAATCCAACTGACTGAGGAGATACAAAATTTAGAAAATGAGGTAAGTATAGAGGACACATGTGAACGTAGAATTTTGAGACATAACAAGGTTAAAGGTCAGTATATTAGGTCAGGAACCCAATGGATTGAAGAAGGAGAGAGGCCAACAAATTTCTTTTGTAATTTAGAAACACAAAACTTTGTCAATAAAATTATTAAAACACTAGTTACGGATGAAAATACTGTAGTAGAAAATCATAAAGAAATCTCAAAAATATTTTATGACAAACTTTACAAAAGACAAGAATGCCTTATAAAAGTAAACCTATCAAGAGAATTACCATCTTTGACATCTAAATTAAATGATATCGAAAAAGAATCATTAGAAGGTAACATTTCTTTTGCTGAATTAACAAAAGCTTTGAAAAGGATGAAAAATAATAAAAGTCCTGGGGTAGATGGTTTTACTGCAGAATGTTTCAAAGTATTTTGTAAAGACATTGGAAAGTTTGTTTTGAGGTCAATAAATTATTCATATCAGATAGGGGAAATGTCTGTCACACAGAGGCAGGGAGTTATCACATGTATTCCTAAAGAAGACAAGTCAAAACTGTTTTTTAAAAATTGGCGTCCAATTACACTTTTGAATTCAACATACAAACTAACTCTTTAGTTGTATTGCTGAGAGGATAAAGTCAGTTCTAAAATGAATAATTGATTCTGATCAAACAGGCTTTATCCCGGGTAGATTTTTTGGGGAGAACTGTAGACTTATATATGATGTTTTACAATTTACAGAAGAAAATGGTATCTCTGGTATATTATTACTCATTGATTTTGAGAAGGCCTTTGACTCAATATCATGGGCCTTTCTTTTTGAAACACTGAAGTATTTTAATTTTTGAGACTCTATTATGAACTGGATAATCAAAGAGCAGATTGCTCGGTGTCTTCCCGATTGTCCCACTTTTTGAAATTACAGGTAAAAAGGTAGTGAAATTCTGGGGGACAATCGGGAAGATATTTGTGGGACAATTGGGAAGTTTAATTGTGGGACAATCGGGAATTGTTTTCATTGTGATTAATCAGTTTTTATAGTGTGAAGTATGTAATTACAGGTTACTAATCATTTTCTTGTAAAATCTGAAAAAAAGAACATAAAATAATTAATAAATATTCTATTTTGCACATATTAATATGAAATAACAGCAAACATAGAATATAATGTAAAGTCATAAAATATCAGATATCAAGCACTACTCATTTCTTCATTAATGTATGATAAATATCATATAAAATTGTAACAAATCTAGCCCAAATGTAACAAGTAGGAGGCAGTATCTGCAAACTGAAATACGGTAATATCACCATTCTGCAGTTGGGTGTGGCACTTGGATCATCTTTTTCAAACCGCTGTGCCATCCTTCTAAGTTGTTTGTTGTCCTTGGTCCTTCTGTTTGATAATGATTCCATAGCTGTCTGTTTGCTTCAACCCAGTACGTAGTGACGTCATCTATGAAGAAAGTTGTTGGCTTCAGTTGAATCTGCGTTGGGTGTAAGCAATCTTTAGTCTTCAGTAGTGAGAAGAATCTGGTATAGATGTCCTTTGACTTCCCATGTAATAGTGCAAAAACCAATAGGAACATCAATCAGTGCATGCAGAGTGTATAGCTGTTCAAAGATTGGTGGACATGTGTAGAAGGTACCATCATCGTAGATTGAGTTGTTGTCGTTGTTTGCCATGTGTTGTAGGTGGTTGTCAGTGGCGAATACAAGTATTTTATCGTAGGTACCAGCATTGATTAGCAGAAATATTTCAGCAGCTGTTGTTTGAGTCTACTCATCCTTGAGGTCAATGTTCAGTAGAGATGTTGGTAGATGTAGTCTCTGCTCTTCATCTTTTCTTTTTGTGATGCAATACTCTGGTGACCTCTAGTTTGGCTGGGTTTTGGGGATGATTGTGTACTAGGTTGCATCCAATTGGTATGTTGTTCAAGGTGCATGCAAAAGGTTGAATTTATACTCTTTTTCAAATGTATACATTATTTTATTTTTTAGAATTTAAACAAAAACATTAAATCTATTTACTTTTTTTTTAAATGTATGCATTATATTTATATTTATTTAGAATTTAAACCCAAAAAAAAAAGAGTTATAAATGTTGGTGTTTGTATTTATTCTATAAATAAAAGTAACATTTTAGATATGATTTTAAATACGAAATGTTATATTATTCAATGAAAAGTGTATATATTTCATAATTAAAAAAAAATATATCATATCTTTTACTAAATAAAATGGATATAATCCAAAAATAATACTTTGAAAAGGAAAAAATCAATTCTTGTTATTTTAACAAAATAAACACAAAGTCTACTGTTTATTTAGGAACATTTCACTTAATAAAATAATGTGGGACAATCAGAACTTTTCATGTGGGACAATCAGAACTCTAAAATTTTAAAAAGTGCTCTGAGGGATACGATTGCCATTGTTTTCATTGACACATGTATACATGTAGCTTGATAATATTTTTTTCAAAACTAATTCAACTGCACATGTAAAATGTTATTAACGTAATCTGAATAGTTACAAAATAGCCAATCCCGGTTAAAAGTGTATGAACAATGTACTTAGGCCTATTGTGTTTTATTTTTATACTATCAATTCCAAGTTTACCTTCCACAGCAGTCACTGAGACTCAGAGTGAGAGAAGTATTTCATTTCGTATCTTATCACCTATTGTCCTACGTTAATTCTAGGAGGAACCCAATTCCTAACTCTTTAAATTTTTAATTTCCTTTGGGTCAGTGATCATGACTTGTTTCCGTACACATTTCTAGGTTTGAATTGCGATCGTTTTTAATATAATACGACGTTAATCGACAGAACAAGTTAATTTTTCTCAACGTGTTGTTTTGATTCAGAATTTACGGAAGTGACTTCCGGAAGGGAGACAACTCGAAACGAACGATAATATGGAAGACTCCATTTCGCCTGAAGGGGTGTTGAAAGTAAACCTTTACTATGTTGACTACATTTATTTTAATTTTAATGTTGCATATGATTTAAAATTATGCAACAACAATAACCCTCAATATTAGCAGACATACATAGAAAGGATACCATGAGTTATAAATTAATCAGTTGAGTGGGGAATCCAGAGCAACCATTTAACCTAGTACCCCTTGAAGTCAAGAAAACTATACGCATGCGCATAATTACCTAAACAAACCCTGTAGTAAGAACGTATATTAAATCTAAATGGTTCTCTATTTTTAATGGAAGTACAATATCAAATATCAGTTTAATAACGGTGACATATAAGTAAAACCCCACTCCAGTTCTTATATGACAGAAATAGATTTATCGGAATTCAGAGAACTCTCGCATTTTTATCACAACTGTGGAAGTCCTTCTGACGTGTTTTTAATGTTCAAAAACACTAAATACAAATACTGCTTTATTCTGATTTTCCGTGTTGTTAAAAACACACATATAATTCAAGGGAAATATCAAACATGAAGATTATGAAAAGAACATTATAAGAAAGTTGTTTCAGTTTAATCCCTTTGTTTGTGTTAACCTTTTAAACCAAGACAATCATAAGAATCTGAGATGGTCCTTAATGTTTAGAATAAAACGGGTGACGTGAAGGCGTTGTCCTGAGCCACTGGTATAAGTCTACAGATTGCTTGAAAGCAATCATATCCCAAAAACTCAATATGCAGACGACACATCACTTATTTTAGATGGGTCGCCTTCCTCGCTGGACGCATCTCTCCGTATATTTCAAGTCTATGCTGAGATATCAGGAATGAAAATTAACTTAGACAAAACAAACATTATATGGATAGGTAGTAAAAAATATAGTTAAGACAAAATATGTGTAAAGTGGGGACTGAAACGGGGTTTCAGTACCTTCAAATTATTGGGTATCACTTTCTGTGTTGATTTAGATAGAATGTTAAATGCTCCTCGAATGCAAGAAATAGAAAATATTATCACAAAAACGGTCAAAACAGTCACTTACCCCGTTTGGTAAAATAACAATTATGAAGTCATAAATTATATCAAAATATAATCATCTGTTCCTGTCCATCCCAGGTCCAGATGATAATATGATAAGTCAACTAAATAGTAAAATTTATTCATTCGTTTGGGATGATAAGCCTGACAAGATAAAGCGGGATCTTCTATGTCAGGAATACTTCCGAGGGGGCCTAAAAATGATTAATTTGAGAAATTTTGTATACAAGGGTTAAAACTTACTTGGGACAGAAGATTAATTAAGTCAAAATCTAAATGGATTCAATTATTTACCTCCACCCAAAATATAAATTTTACAGAGTTGGCTTATTTTGAAATTATTGAAGAAAAAAAATTTCGGGATGAAGTATTTCATGCCTGGAAAACTGTGTGTGTCAAATTAACAACAATTTGTTTGACAGTCCTTTAAGTTTATAGTATATTGACAAAATTAAGTGGAGATGGTCATGACTATTATAATTTACATTCATACTTTTGAGAATCATGTGTCGGCACATACTCCCGGGCACATACTCTTGACCCTGGTATATCATATAAGTGAAAAACAACATACCAACCTCTAAGAAATATTTAAAACAGAAAGTCCCTAATCAAAAAGGAAAATCAAAATCTGAAACACATCAATCGAATGCAAAATAACTGTCACATTCCTGTCTTGGTACAGGTATTTCCAAAAGTAGTAAATATTGAATAAACCTGGTTTACGGTTAGCTTATCCTCTCCTTTGTGTGACAGTAGCAAAGAATTCCGTTATATTGACAATAACTTGCGCGAACACTACAATAAGACGTATTAGGCAAAAATGACTTCAAATTGGGTTAATCAGTCAACATTGTGTTATCGTTTTCATCACTTTAAAACAACCGAATATTTCAACAAAGAAATACAAAATTGGCATATAGACAAAGCACATAAGCAAAGAAGAATAACATCATGACCATAGTATAATAACACAATGACAAGATTAGCTGTTTCAATTAAACACGGGAAATACGTGATCTTCGCCGTTTAAAGTAGTTATAACAATGACAGCTATGTACCAAGAAACACATTTTTTCTATTCAAGTTCTGATTTTGTTTCATGAATTGATACCCCATAAACTATAAACTACTTGAGTTCAAAAAAAAGGTTGAACATTGAACTGATGTAACTGATACGTATACAACTTAACATGTATGTTAACAAGCATTTATAATTGTACGAATAATATTCCCTCAGTTAACAGTATTTTACACATGTTTTGTTACGTTCTATGTACACAAATACATTAACATTCCCTAGGAACGTGTAGCGTCGAAGCATAGTTAATAAATGTATACATAGAAAGACATCAGGATTGAAATCACAAAATTTAAAGCAAACGAACTACTTTTTTAAATACGTTTTTGTTATTAGTGCGGTGACAGAATAGGAAAAAGTCGATTATTAAAAGTGTTTAATTTCACTTCATGGTACACGGCTAAAAATTGGCACAGTCCTAGAAAAATAATTTTACTTGAATTTAAGATTGGTCGTCAAAAAGTCGTATTGTGCAGTTTTTTTTTATTTAAGCTTTTAGTTAGCAAATTCGACTTCAAATGCAGATCATTTAATTTAGTGGCATGAAATTTTGCTTTTTATTGAAAAGCTGCCCTCGAATATCTTTCTGTTTTGTTTTATTCAAACATCATACGTCATACTCTATTCATTAGGCTAAAAAGATAATCCTAAAAGTCTTTTGATGACAAATTATGAAGGTAAAAACTGCTGTTAACGGGGACATTTTGTGTTTTACCCGATTCCAACTTCATTCAATTAAGCGCTAATGGACGGATTATATCGTATCTACTATCAAGTAATAAAACTACATTTTTTCTTTTTATGTACACATGTTTTATGAGGTAAGATTGTTTAAAACGATATTTTTTAAACTTTCCAAAATCTCTGCTTTTGAATTATTAACTTTCAAAAATTCCGGATATTTGTGTCCCGTCCATGATTGGGCTGAATACATAGTTTTCCTGTAATATTTTGGACTTGATATTACTTGTTTTTGTTGATGTTTTATTGTTTCGTTGAATTCTTTGGATTTTTTTTTAAAGATTGTGTTATTAATAATATGATTTTATTTATATAAGAGGCAAAATAAGTTTTTCAGTGGTTTATTAAAGAAATACGGATCCGACCAAATCTCAAAAAGATAACAAAACTAGAAAGTCCGTTAAAACTTGGCTTTACTTTTCAAAGAAGCAAACTTTCATTCTGATCCCTTAAATAGTGTTTGTTTTCTTAAATGCGGAAGTGGGATAATTGTATTTTTTACCACTTACAGTAAATTGGTGTAATGATGAAATTTACGCGAAATTGTGCGGATGATTGTGACTTTAGTTCATTCATAGATGTACATCTATGGTTCATTCTATTCGCTTGAAAGTTGTTTATAAAAAAAAAGTGAATACGAATGATGCATAAGTCTACACAACATAGTGGTATTTACAGTTCGCCGTGCAATTTGAAATGCAGAACCTTTAAAAAGACATAAAGAAAACCATGTTGCTTAGTTCTTTGATTTCAAAATCAGATATATGGAAGATTTCAAGTCTGTCTATTACCAACACATCAGTCAGTCAGTACTTGTATTTCACAGTTAGCTTGTGATAAAAGTTACTACAGAAACTAGAATGTTAGCTTCATATCTTGACCTTTTCTTCGATATTGAGACAGGTTGACGACTACAAACAAAAATCTATCACAAACTTTGGAGGGCGATTTTTACTTTCCAATTATCAATTTCCACATGTCTCAATGTGCTTCACTACTCTGCGCCATCGTATAATGTGCATATATATCAAGTGACACCTTACGCTCGTGCATGTTTAGTCAATACAGACTTCATGAACAGGGGTGTACCACTGACTATTAGAAATAGGCCGCAGATTTTAAAGGGATATTCAAACATATTAGTCGACGATAATATCAAAACGGCATGGTAAAAGTCGAAGAACGCCGTGAATGACAAACAGTATTCGGAAAAACTGTACCTAGACCACAAAAAATCAACACGAAACATACTGAAAACCAAGGGATATCTCGTGTGCCCCCGGAAGGTTTAGGAGATTCTGTTTCAATTGTGGCATCTAAGTGTCGAACGTGGAAATTTAAATTTGATGACATGTAATATTTATGAAGAAGAACTGGCTACTGAAATAGACACAAAATAAGTTTTTATCACGAATAATGTGACCTTTAAGCTCTGTCGTGATCCGACTCACTAGCAACATCTTTTTGCTGTTTAAGATTTTTAGATATTTTGTATCCGATCAGATCTGAAAACTTGTAATTAATTTGTGTTCAATTCCTGTTTGTAACTTATTGATACTTTTAATTCGCATGACACGGGTTGCAGGTTGTTGACCCAACCGAACTGTACTCTTTTTAAATTGTTTTGGAATTCCTCTAGCTTTGTTTAAAAACATAAACATCGGTAAACTGATGTTGCCTCTAATGTTTCTTTGAGACATACAAATAAAAAATAGCAGCCGTCCTAAGTCACGAAATCGAAGTCACGGCTATCAAAGGTTGTGCTATGTGTACTATTGTTTGTCTGTGGGTCTGTTTCTTTTTTGGCCATGACGTTGTCAGTTTATGTTCGACTTATGACTTTTAATATCCCTCTGGTATCTTTCGTATGCTTGCATCTATTGCAAACCAAAACTACAACCAAGACAAGAAATTTCATTCTCTAAAACATAACATACAGGCTGTTTAATGCTAATTTGTCCTACAGCCACTATGAACCTTTACTTGGAGTCAAACTGTATTCTTAATTACAAGAACATACACTAAAGAAAGTTTTTTACCATCAGCAGTGCGATATAAATGCTATCCCTAGTTCAGAAATCAAATCAATTATACAGACCAGACTGTAGGGCACAACGACAATTACAATCGGAAACATTCTACAGACTACATTCATGTGATCATGCATGCTAGTGTTTACTAACGATGCGGATCAAAGAAGGATTTTTTCTTGGCATTTGTTTAGAGATATTTTGAGTTGCAAGCATATGGACAAGACGTTTCTCTCAATACAGGGTTCTTTTGACATGTGTCCTAGATGTGCACTGATGTAACAGTTGTGTATGGCCAAATTGTATTTTGCAATGACGAAATGTTTGAAAATAATGTCAAATGATTCTGAATAAAAGCTCACTAAATGTGGTACACAAACATTTGACCACCACTCTATTAAAATGCGCAACACGCGAAATGTCCGAAGTTAAACATTCATATTCGCAATATTATTATAGGATATGTGGCTTAAGAATTTTGTCGTGTTCGTTAAACCCTATGGACCAATACTGACATTCGAGATTTGCTAAGACGTCTACTTACGAACATATAAAATTGAGAATGGAAATGGGGAATGTGTCAAAGAGACACTACAACCCGACCATAGAACAGACAAAAGCAGAAGGTCATCAATAGGTCTTCAATGCAGCGAGAAGCTCCCCTACCCGGAGGCGTCCTTCAGTTTGCCCCTAAACAAATATCTATACTATATGTATTCCAGCCAAGGGTCAGAACGTCGTAATAACGTTCCCATATAACAAAAGTAATTTGAGGTCTTAATTACTGATTAAAGTTACGTATATTTAGTGCTAAAATTTATCATGCATACAAAAACATATTATCTTGCGTCACTTAGTTTAGGATTGAATAAACTTTATCCATTTTCAAACGAATATAAGGCTGTTCTATCATAAAACATGTCTTTTTAAAGTTGTTAGTTTATCTTAAAAGGATTCATATTCATATTAATACAAATTTATTTCATAGAAATCGTCATGACATTGTAAAAACTCAATCAAAAGTATGTTTTGAAATATTTTTTGTTGCCTGTTTTGCATGTGCCGAATTCAACGTATAAGACCAAAACTTAAGTTTCGCTTTTATTGAGGTATAATAGATGTTTATATCATAATTTTTGTAATAAATACATATTTGTTCATAATTTTTTATAAGTTTTGTTAAGTTTTGACTTGAAAAAAATACATCGTTTAAAACTGAAAACTTCCCCCTTTTTTTGTAAAGTCGCATACGTGTGTTCAGAAGTCACATTTAAAGATGAGTTTCCACCTTTTTTATGAAAAAAATGAATAAGGAAGAAAGTAGATTCAAGTTTTTAATCATTGTACTGTAAAAAGGGTATTTAAATTGGAGTTAGATATTTAATTTTGTTTTTCCTCGAAAAGGACATGTGACCTTTGATGAAGATTTCTGACAAACTGCACCATATTTTCTTTAGACGACCAGAAGAATCTCATAGAACACATATTTCCGTATCCAATGATATATGATATAGCCGTGTACCATTTTTGACGATTATAATTTCATAATTCCGACTTTGGTTACCGGCCTATATTGTTTATATTACTGTTATCTGTCAAATCACACCAATAAGACATGTTGCACTCAAAAGTTGCATTTTATTTACCATTACTTTCATCTGTACTTCAGTTTTTTCAGTGTATACATGTAATCGATGTTAAAATACCGTTTTAAACGTTATTTACTGTATCTATATTGAAATGTAGGATTACCTGGTCCGTTGATATTGGGATATATTATTATGAACGTAGAAAATATAGTTTGTATTTTGGAATACTTGTTCGCTCATATTAAACATATCCTTTAATTTTTTTTGCGCACAAATGTTTAACTACTTACCTAAAAGAGATAAAAACGAGACAGTTAATTTCCACATTGCCCTAAAAGATAAACACAAAAAAAATTCAAACATATTGATAAATCGTTTATATAGTATCCTATATCTTGAACACAATCGATAAAAACACATCTATTTTAATTCATATACGCCAATGAGCCACAACTTAACAATCAAAGAATAATCAAATGACCCTGTATGTCAGCATATGGCTCAATATCTTAAATGTTTTTACATAGGCGGTAATGGTAACGTTTTTTTTTCCTGTAGCTCAGTCCATATCGTAAACTTGGATATGTATGATAGCTCGTTTCGAAGCTGTGACATTTTCACATATGTGGTTAAATTTTCGGGGTACGAAGTGAGATTACTTTTTCCGTAAATTAGCAAACCCCGAACATCCTTTTGTGATGCGGCTCTTTGTGGTAAAATATCCCCTTTTTAACACAATAAGTTCTTTGAAAATTTAATACTTTGAACACATTAAATAGCTCCATAGTTTTTACACATTTATTCTATGTTCCTCTTCTTTACTAATCACCACAAATAATTAAGTTAAGTCATTTGTTAAAAATAGAAACATGTCCAATATCACTACACAGAGATTTTTTCTTTACACATGACTTTTGAGTTCCTCATTTCGAGGCGCATTAGGGATGTTGTCCAATATGATTTGGGAAAAAGGACAAGGGTATATTTCAATCCGTTATGGGTGGATTTTACATATATAAATAAAATTATATATTAAAAAGGCAAAATGAGTTTGTTAAATTTAATGTATACTTTTGGTGCTTCTTTGTTTCATATATGATTGGTTTTTTTTTATAGTGATACAGATGATAACACAATGTTGACTGTTTTACTTCTAATTTTGACATTTTTACCTATTGTGTCTGTTTATTTTGTTCTCGCATCGTTGTCGATATAATGGAATTTGAAGCAACTGTCATACAAGTGAGAGGTTAAGCTAGTAATAAAACAGGTCAAATCCACCATTTTCTACATAGGACAATGTCTGTACCAAGCTAGGACTACGACAATTGCTATCCATTCGTTTGATGTGTTAGAGCTTTTGATTTTGCCATTTAGTTAGGGACTTTCCGTTTTGAATATTTCTCGGAGTTCACTTTTTTTGTGATTTTACTTTTTAGTTCACATAGTTCACATAATGCTTACAATTTTCTATATAAAGGTAAGATGGTTTATAATCTTCAATTTAAAGAGTATATTACATAATGTTCAAGCAACTACAGATCCGGATGCTTCTTTTCATTTTCGAATATTTTTTTCTTAATTTTGTCGCCAGCTTAAACCTTTGCAAACTACCACAACAAGATCTAATGAAAACACTTTAAGGGTAATAACAAGTTTTAAAAACCTCCATAAAAACATAAAAGATGTTCATGTATGAAAAACAATATAGTGGTTATTGTCACGAACTTTTCGACTATCATGGGAAATTTCAGCTGTTGCCATGCACAAATGTCACAAGCAGAAGCCGTGACCTTTTGAAAGGAAAATGACAACACAATAATAGAAAAAAACGAGTGAACAATTATACAATATTGAAAATACGATTTGTAACAATTACTTCATTGCATTAGAACAATTGAATATCTATGTCCTCTTTCAATTATCTTATCACACATACCTTTGCAACATTGTTGTTAGCTCGTACGATACAGTTACATTAATGACGTCGCTAGAGTAAAATATGTTTTATTGTGGCGATGACAAACTGTGCGAACTTAGGAAAATATGATTTAGTAAATATTTTAATAACAAACGTGAAATTGAGATCATGGACCCTTATTTTTTCAATGACATTTGGCTCGATTATGCAACTTGCTTGTTCCAATTTTATGAAGAAATCACTGATATTTTCTAGAAGAATATACAGCATTCAATTTCGATTCAGTTTTCTAAGATCATCAAAATTTAATAAAAATGAAGTACTTCCAACAAAATTGTTCATCTTATTTAGAGCAAACATTTGTAAAGAATATATTTCAAATGTGTTTACAAAAATCCGCCTGTGTATATCTTTTCAAACAAAAACAAAAACCTTCTAAGTATAGAAAAGTAAAAGATTCAATGTCTAAAATTTATCCCCTATTGTAGCACATGAAGGTATGTTTTGTTTTACTTAACATACTTTTATTGACTAGATCAAATATGACTTGTTAGCAAATTGTCGTGGTGAAATCACCGTTGAATCAAAACTTTTTGTTTGCCCGAAGAAGAATAACATGTTTTAACAACGACAATTTTCAGTTGAATGAATGAATGAATGGTGTACAAAATTGTAAGCCTCGTTATAATCATTTTTTTAAGTTTATAACATTCAATGATGCAACAAATATACTGGAAACATGATGATATGTGAGAATTTCGGGATATCATAAGCAGTACAGACCACATAATATTTTCACATGTTACACTAGTTATACCAATCTTGGTGCGCATATCACAATTTCTAATAAATGGCTCACGGAAAATCGAAACTAAAAGTTTAAAAAGCCAAACCGATAACATGTTTGTAGCTATCATTACCAACGGAACAAATCTGTTAAGGGTCAACTTTACAATTTACATTGATATTTCACAATGCAATGTTTCCTATAAATCACAAAGTGTAGCAGAAAGGTTTAAGACACCTCAAGGATAATGACATTCGAAGACTTATTACTTATGATGCCATAATAGCAAATGAACAAAAACGACCAAAAGATAAAGAACAGTCTACAAAAAAACATGGAAAACAAAAGACCCAAACAACAAAAATCTCACCAAAAAATTGGATCGATCTACAAGTAAGGTGCTCTAGACGGGCAGGCAAAATTTCTGCTTCATGTGTATCACACATCGTATCCTTTCTATAAATATAACTTCGGTGGTAAGATTAATTCGGAGATTTTAAATTGTAGTGATAGAGGACAGGGTTAAGATAATTGGAACACATTTGTTGTCATTTATGAAGCAGAAATTCCATATCGGTCAACCAGACATTTTCGAAGCGAAGACATCAACCTCACAAATTCGGCAACGTAGAAATAAAAAATTCACAGTGGGAAAGGAAAATTATCTATCGTGTAACTATCGTAGACTATTATTTTTCAATATGTATCAACAAATACAAATATAAAAAATCCTTTAAAAACTATCTAAATATTATGTCAAAAGAGAAAAGAAAAAATTGAGAAATAGG